>QXVX01010034.1:10964-24913 GCA_013436065.1 Halocynthia aurantium | reverse complement strand
TAAATCAAATATATTCGTTGGATATATACGCAGGGGTTATGATTGAGTTGATTGGTTTGCTTTGTCATTATTTAAGAAAATAAGAATATTTAACATTAGAATTTTGTTATACCGAGGTTCAAAACATCTATTCTAGTATCTACTCACTCTACTGTCTTCCTACTACTCAGTTTGGTCTCTAACTGTTAACTTTTAATGCTTGCTTGTGAGATCATTGTAAAACAAAAATTGTATCTGATTTTGATAAACCTATAATATAAGTTAAGTCTACAGACATCAAATCATGTGATTGATTTATACCTTACGTATGCGCATCGTTTAAGCGAAGTATACCGTTTTAGCGAAGTATGCCGTTTTTTTCTTCTGATTACTGCCTTCTCTGAACTTTGGAGAACGAAATAGGGATTGGTACGGGGCCTGGAATATTAGCAGTTCAACATTGGCTTATTTATACTATAATTAATTGTATTAGCATCAACAGAGGAGATTATATCAATTTGAGTTTTGACAACAACATTCTTGTACTTGTAAATATCGATAGCTCCACCTCGTGGCCATTTGTTAAACACACAATATTAGCGCGAAAAATAACGGCTTTGAAAATTCCCAGACAATTTGAGAGAACAGTTTCAATCATTTACTACGCGAGACAACAAAGAGGTGTAATTTAATATCTGTATGTTGTGTATTTATGGTGTATGGCATAGTAGGTGTGTACGATAAAGGACGAAGTCATTCAGTTAAGCAATCAGATATTATACATGCCATGGAGCATGCTCGAGAACTTAAGAACTATTATTCTGGAAATCCTTAGTACTATTTGACGTATGCGACAGAAATATTAAGTTCAGACTATCTGCAAATGACAGTGAGCTACAGTAAGATTGGGATATCGACAAATCCCTGAACAATCAGTCATTTCACGAAATCCAGTTTACTGCAATTCCTAACATTTTAGGGATAGGGTTAGGATTCCTACTTCACCCATACCTTAAATCTCAAACCCTACCCTAACGTCCAAGGGTAAAGGGTGAAGCTCTGACCAAACAGGGAATTTATCAAATGTTCTATAGGGATTCGTAGTTCAGAACCCTGATTAGGAGGGTAGCACCTAATCCAAGACTATGCAAGGCAGGGGCGTCTAACTCCTGAGAGGTAAGCTGCCTCTGCATACCTGTTTATTGAGAATCATCGGTTTAAACCCTGCAAGTAAAAAATGAAATGCTTTGCTTTTACTGAACTATAAACAAATATTAGGCAGTGGAATTTTATGGACAACTAATGATGTTAATACTTGGGACCAATAGTAGTGGAAAATACAACAATTACGAGTGATGATATACAGTACTGACGTATGATTATGGGAGATATACACTGGCCTAGTTTCACTTCCTAAACATGTTATTTAACTGTGGGAAATGTTAATGAATTAAACTTACAGGAAATAAAAGTAAGCTGACTAAATAAGTGCTAGAGTGAATGTAAGGAGAAATCTCATGACATGGTGAGACGAGAAATGTGAAGAAAACTTGATAACGGTTCTAATAACAAGATTGTGATTTTTAATGCTTGCTTGTAAGATCATTGGAAAAACAAGAATTGCATCTGATCATGATAAACTTATAATATAAGTGAAGTATTTAGACATCAAACGTGTGATTGATTTATACCTTACGAATGAGCATCGTTTAACCGAAGTATTACGTTTAGTTTTTGTGACCGTTTGATATCTGGACAACGATTGTGGAGTCACTTGTTAGGACAATTGAACAATTGCAGCGTTTCCTCCTGTGTTATCGGGAGTGTATCTGCAGGGTCTATATAACAGTGTACGATAAGATCCTAAAATAAGATAAGACACTGCAGTTACTGTTATATATATGGATGCATGGATATAACCATAAGGCTCTCCAGGCTCGTAAGCTTCGTTGAATACCCTTTGTACAATACCGGGGAACTGATTTGACGTCATTATGCTATTAATGATTTACAAAATACAATGCGAAGCGAAATATTATTTCCGTTATTACATGTACATAGGAAACGACATAATATTTACTCAGAGCGATTCGCATGATCTAGAACTGAATGCTACACATTTATCGTATTAGTTCCAATACAGAAACCGCCAATAATGTGGTGGATCACAAACCATAGTGTAGCACCAACACAAATACAGACTACGCTTGATAAGTAAGTTATGTTGCAATGCGTGATTTGTTAACGTTTCTCTTTCCAGCAGAGTTAATTTGAACTAGTACATTCGAAACTAAGAAAGTTTTTTTGTATTTCCTCTATCAAACATCGTTCTGAAAAATGGCAAATGAAGATCAGGATGACAGACCGTCGACGTCACAAGCTACTGCGCCAAGTATGTACGGATTTTCTCTCACCAGCAGTGTCCACCAAGGGGAAGTGATCAGCCAGATTCTATCAGCCAGTTGTTTGTTCGTGGATTACGCGTGTTTTATCGAATATAGAGGTCTAAAAACGCGATATTTGTATTTGTTGGTTGTTGATTAAAAAAAATTTGCATATTGTTCATCAACAACCAGCAAATACAAATATCGCGTTTTTAGACCTCTATATTCGATAAAACACGCGTAATTCATGAACAAAAAACTGGTTGATAGAATCTGGCTGATCACTTCCCCTTGGTGCAGTGTCCCTCATAAATTTTCAAATATTTGTATTGTACAATATTTTAGAGTTAATTCATTTTCATTGTAGAATTACTATTTAATACAACGAAGATAAATTAAATTCCTTTCAATTATTATCCATGTGTAGCAATACAGCGTAATACATACAGCGTGTAATATAGCGTTATCAAATATGTTATGAAGATATACAGTCAACCCTCGTTAAAACGGACTCCGTTAAGCCGGATATCACATGAACCGTGCGCGAATGTAGAGTGGGTACCTCTATGGATAATAGTGATTTTAAAGGTGTTCCTCGGGGATCTTGACAATATAATTTGATGTACGTATTCCTTCATATAAAAGCTATCCTTGATATATTAGTTGTATTTCGGAATTGAATATTCGAAGAAAATGATGAATCTCTATAGATATTTAACCTCAGCCTCCATCATAAACCCCGAATTAACGTGATTGGACTAGTAAAAATCATAATATGGACTTTTAATTCAAAAGTACCCCCTTTTGCAGGCTAAGATAACCCAGGTATTTTGCCGGAAAGCTATCTGGAATTTCTAGCTAAGTTTCCTTCTCGCCCTTAATTTTTAATTTTAGTTTTAGCTGTACAATATAGTCAGCCTAGAGCAGTGGTTCTCAAACCGTGGGGGGTAATGGCCCAGTAGTGGGCCACGAAGACATTTTCATTGGGCCACAGAGCTATTTTGAACAGACTATGTGCCGTACAGCGTTTCGATTGTAGACCTTTATACTGTATTTTTTTAAGTTTAAAAAATCGCTTATGGTTATGCCCATTCAGTCGTTGTAAAATTTTGACAAAACTTTGCCTGAAAACTGAAAGGTCGTTAAAGCAATGACATTTGTTTTGCAACAACTGGGCCACATGTCTTCAGTTCGTTCAATAAGTGTGAAACGTACCAAGTTTAAAAGTTTAGGAACCACTGGTCTAGATAAAGCATAATTCTGAATACCAACGAAATATTATATAATTCTTATTAGGAGGAAAAAGACAACAAGATCCGCCTGCCTCTGCGCCACCTGCAAAAATAATTATGACTCGAGCGGGAAATGTTGAATTAAAAGGTTTAATTTCATATTTATTTGAAAATATGTCAAAAGTTATTGAGTGCTAAGTGTCGTTTCTCCTTCTTCAATAAATAATCATTGCGTATTACCTGGTTTAATATCAGTATACTTCACTAATCTCCCCATCCTCACAATTCCTCATTCGAGAAATTCGAGTCTGAGTCAACGTCCACTGATTAGTTATTTCAATATAACATATATATTTGTCACCAACATTTCGTGCAAAGAAAAAGCTGTTATTCATTCAATACAGAAACGGCGCAACACTTCTGGAATAAAAAGAAGTATTCAAAAGCTAATGATGTATTCAAGAAGCTCGGACCAAAAGATTTACAACTTATGCCTATGGCCGCGGCGTGTGAGCTACACCTTGGACTGGAAACCTCAGAAACGGATCGACAAATGGAAAACGAGGTAAAAGAAGCTTTCAAAGACGAAACTGACATCGGCCTTTTATCGCTCATCGGCAATCCCCCAAAGGAACATATCAGGTCAATAATCCTTATTAGATGGATGAGTCAATGGTATGAAGCTCCTCTAAGATCTGCCGATACAGGCAGCACGTCAGGCGGTGATATAAACCTTTCTTTCAACGCCGAGCTTCTGTTCAGGGTTAGCAATATTATTCCCAACATGATGAAAGCAAAGGGATCCCAACTTAAAGCGAATGCACTGTATCATGCCATGCCGGTGGCGCGAAATTTGCTCAATAAAATTGGCCGAGCCGCAGTAAGTAATGTTAAAAAATGGGAGCACGCAGAATGCCTCCAGAGAATAGGTTCCAACTACCATGATCTCCTCCTCTACGACGAAGAGATAAATCTCAGCGAGCAAGCTGTCAACATAATGGAAGATATCCATCCAGGCAATTACACGTTTATGGATGCCCACGCCAACATAGCGAGAGCTAACCTTGCATTGAAAAATTTCGATGATGCAATTAAATATTACAAGGTTGCATCGAAGAGAGTACCAAAAGAAGTAATAAAACTAGATTACAGAAGTCCAGAAGAGAGAAAAGAAATCACAAAGCGTGTAAAGGATGAGAAAGCGACGGCAGAAAAACAAGGCGAAGAAGCGAAAAAGGGTCTAAAGAAGAAAAATAGGAAATAGCTTAATTTTCACGTTTCTATTACCAGTATATATTCCAAGCAGTACCTTGAAATTAAGTAAAACGTGAGGGAAATTACTTCGAGCCAACCGAAGTTCGAGCTACCTGATTTGAATAGGTAATTTGTCGGGGCCAAATAAATCGGTTCGAGCTAACCAATATCTCGAACTATTCGACGTCAAGGTCAGACCAAAAGATTTAAAACTTGTGCCTATGACGGCTATTACTGTGTTATTGCTATCCCTTGATCAAAAGTAACTGTTATGGTTAGGGTGTTACCATGTTACCATGCTCAAGCCGGAATGAAATCTACACTACTAATCCTCCAGTAATCATGTTATCCATATGTGATTTGTTATTATTAAGTTAATGCTGTTATTGAAACATATGAAGTGCTTACTTTCTTTATCATTAATAAAAATTGTTTGCCATTCATAAATTTCTAAACTTTAGCCTGTTAAACAATGATGTAGAAGTTATATGATCATATTGTATTTATGATAATTATTATGTGAAGCCAATAAGGAATTAATTTCCTTATTTTATCGCTCTGTAAATATGAGATGATTTTTGGGAGCTATGAAGAGCTCAGTGAACTCGTTCAATAAAAATACCAATGGATAAATTGATAGTTAAGTTATCAAACGAGATTCTAGAGAATTTTTATTAATAGTGCCGAATTGGAATTGCAGTTGATTAAGTCCCAAGTAAGGGTAGTTTGGCTACAAATGGTATTAATCGAAATTAATCTCAGTAATAATTGCTATACAGTTCAATAAATTATTCTATACTGAATGAGAACTGACAAAACTCGGTAATGAATACCATCTTCCAGCATCATAGATGTTATTCGGGATCTGATATTGAGTTGGTATTATTATAGTCACTGACGGCGATGATGATAGACCCAATAGGTTACTATCCTTCGTGGAAGTCAACATCATCGCTGTAGTGACCCCGGCGTTGCCTGTACCCCATTTAACAGTTGACTGTGAGCTGGTGAATCTGTATGACCAAACGACAACATGCTGTGAGGGTGGTGTAATAAGCCATACGTAAAATAAGTCATGCTTGCTTTGAAAACTTCAATTACCCTCTGCTAACAATAGACAATGGAAAGTAGAGTGAACTCAGTGACGAATTTACAACATTACAACTTTCCCCAGCTCATATTAAATTACTAAATGAAAAGAAAGGGCCTGCGGATCGGATCACCCATTCTATTCTTCCACGAGCCACTGGTGCTCCTTTATAATCCTTTGTAATGTAAGATGACATACATAGAAGTAAAGTCTACCTTTACAAATATGATAGCAAATATCAAATTAATTTGTGCCTGTGAAACAAGGGCAAACGCAGTTCCTCATTCAGGCCAACCATTTAAATACGAGCAAAAGCGTTTCCAATATATTAGCAGTGGAAAGAATGTTGTAGCAAGTGAATTAGTACGTACCTAGGACGCAAACACAGTGAGAATGTGACTTAGAAGTAGAAATATTATCTCGTATATAAGATAGGATATTTATTATTTTGTGCGTTTTTTCAGTTGTATAGTTTCTGACATATTTCGCGGTTTCGAAAAAATGGGAAATTGCTTTAGGAAGCGAAAGTTGAAGGGTGGATGTTATGGAAAGATGTAAATCAAAATACAGACTGTACTCGCCATCTAGTAAATAAAACGGAATTTATGTGTGTTTGTCAAAGCTATACCATTGAACGTGGAGTCTTGTGTCCACGCGTGTTATACGACTATCCGATTGATAAAACAATGACTGGTGGTAATTAATGAATACAAAGTTCATGTACTAGACATGTCCCACTAATGGCAATAAATCGTTAGTTCCAGTTTTCTTTGCGAAATTTACAGATATCGCACTAATGGTGGCAGTCAATATGTTATCTTTTTACTGAAGCCGGAGTATGGATTTAGTGCATGAATAAATGAACTTCCTGGCACTTTCAATACGATAGACAACTTAAAAATTTTAATAGCAGAGTTGAAACAGCAAGTAAATTTTATGATTTTGCTACAGAAAAGAGGGAAGAAACGAGAGCTGATAAGCAGAACGAAAGCGCTTTTGAATCTTTCAGAATATTAGCTGTTCTGTTAAGCATCATTGAAGACTTGCTTAAAGATGGCATTCAACAAAAAAAACTGGAAGAAAAATTGAAGCGTGTGAGGAAAATCACAAACAAATACGAATGCGCAACAATAAAGGAGCTGTATGAACTAAGGGCATATTATCTCGAAAAAGGAACGAACATCCGATCATTGATATTGATATTATCATTTCACCATCTGGCGATCAAGCAGAATATAAAAGAACGCATAGACTACACAAAAATCGCCTGTGAAGAACTGAGCCGAATCGAAAAAATCGATGAAAACCATAAACGCTTCGCTGAAGAGTTGAGACGATTACAGGGAAGGAAGGCAAAAAAAAGCATTATCTACATACACTCCACAGAAAAAAGAAAAGCCATACAGAGAGAGTAACCGGAGCATGTCAAACAGTGCTTATGAGACATCACCAAGAGATGATCATATCTACGAGGAGATAGTGTAATGAATGACATAGCATGGTTCTCATGTAGGTATCATATAATAAAAGAAGTAGATCCAATTACTGATCGACATAAGATCAAGTAGAAACAAGGGGTCAAAGCCTGTTAGACAATTAAAACATGGTCTCAGCTTGTTAGACCAATTATGAATATCCTGGGAGCAGTAACCAATTAATTAAAGGACGCCATCCTGGCGCCATCAACAAGAGTACATTATATTTCATGTGCCCTAAAGATATGGGGCAAACGTATATATACTGCTATAGAAATATATCATTTCATGTCACTTCAATATACCGCAACCGTGGTTAAATGTGTTCATCGTCACATCGTTCTCTACAATAAAAACAGTTAAAGGGGAACTGCATTGTGTCCGTGTTATCAGCTACCAGAACGTATACATTAAGCCATTCAAGGAATTGCAAATAAGGCTGAGTCTACATTAAGGAGTCTAAGAGACCAGCGCTTATAATAGTAGGTACTGTCTACATGAAACCAAATACTCAACTTGTCGCTGTTATCGTCACTTCAACCAAGGAATAACAAAAGGAGAAAGAGAATAGCTATGTCAATATCGGAAAATATGTAAGATTTTCTCCTGATACAGAAATACTTTCAGCCCGTCTTGGCGACACAATTTCCTTAGAACTGACTTGTAGACAACCACCAGGCACTGAAATATTATCCTTCCATCAATCAGCCATCAAATCATTTAAAATAGATGATATGTTTATTATGGAGGGAGAAAAAGATTTTTTCTTCGAGGACACGCACACAACACTGAAAGGCGAGTTGAAAATCTCACGCAAGAATAAAACTTCTGAAGTACTGATTGGGGAAATTCCTTTGGTTTAATCTTGTCCTGTTCCAAAAGGTAATAGCTTTGTTAACTAACAACTTAACATTAAGAACTCAAAATTCTGAAATTTACCGGAATGGCCGAAACTAAATCTCTCTTGCGTCAATAGAATCGCTACATCCATATAGTAATTTTCGGTCTTGCTTATTTTTACAGAAAGACGCGACGGCAATTTTAATTTCTACAACAAAATGAACAAAGCACAAAGTATTGCGTATGGAACATCTCAAGTGAATTGGAGCGAAAAACATTGTAAATTTGCAGCATAACACTCCCGAAAGATACTCCTGAAAGATCTTATTCTAACTTGTAATTTAAGGTATATTTTCCCGGGATTCGTAATCTCGTACATACGGGATATACGCAGAACTACGGTCGGTTAGGGTCGTGACCTCTATGTATAAAAAAAAAGTGATAAAAAAATGCTGAAAAATATTTGTTACAGAAAACTTCTGTCTCCATCGTTGGAGATTCCAAATTAAATATTAAAGCTCGACACTCACGCATCATGATAATTATTAAGTAGTGGAATAGGCTGTGGCTGTAGCTTGTTGATGTCACTGCATGTTGTGGACTAATGGTAGGAGATAGTCGGTAAGCAGGCTAGTAGGTAATAGCCCCAGTCTGTTACTGCGATTGTATTTCTATTGTTGTTTTTTGTGTTTTCTTTGAACAAACAAATGAAGATGGAATATATTACGTACTACCCCTTAGCGTGTATGTGTAATAAATATTATTGGATTAGTCATGCAATGGCGATTATTGTTTGTTCCAGGCTATTTTGTACTACGATAATTTTATTTATACTGTTTTTACTCATTCACATATATTAGGGCTCCCCAGATGGGTCCACCTTACAAGGGGTCCAAAAAACTGTTGATTCATATTAAAATGGTGCGTTACATGAAAGTTGTTGGATAAACTGAAATATCCTTGTACGCTTTTTATCAAATACTAAGTAAACTAAGATTAAGTAGTTATATTAAGCAGCAAGTAGTAAAATTTGACCATCCCGATAAAAAAATTACTAAATCAGCGCTTGGGGGTCCACATCGCGAAAAAGTTGGGAAGCCTTTCCCTATATGCTCATAGTTGCCATATGAAATAAAATTGAGTTGCAAAGCAATGTTTCGAAACGCCAAACAGAACCAAATTCTTTCTGGAGCCAAATAACATGATTACCCATGTATTTATTTATGCCTACTGTATACCACACTTTGCATCAACTGAAATTTCTGGTGTCTGGTAACTAGAAAATGTGCCAAATATATAATGTTTGACTGCAAAGCCTCTGGCAACCCTGTCTATACTTTAGAGCAGTGGTTCTCAACCGTTTCTAGCACTGGGGCCAAATTCTAAATCTAAATTTTGTAGAGGGCCGCAATAATGTTATTAAAGAATATTTAAGGACACTAAGAATTCAATTCTTTGTTATGTGTTACTATTGTTACGTGTTAGTAGAGATTGCCATCCACAAATCAACCTGTGGAGTGCGCTAACAAGTTGTTATGAAGCATTTCCTTTGTTAACATAAGTTAGTTGTGCTTCAACGATGTATTGATAAAATATTTTATACCAAAGCAAAACAATATTTTTTTAACTGCATTGACAATGGCCGCTGGAAGAATGGTTAAGGGGCCCTGAGAGCTGCGGTTAAGAATCACTGCTCTAGAGGTTTACTGCACTTTTTCCTTCACTTACCATTTTGTTTTTATACCGGTTTCTAGTATCAGTATAGCTCAAAGTAATTCTATGTATAAAATGAAATCTATAATAAACACATTTTGCTGTAAAGTATTTCCTTTATCGTGACATCTGTAAAGGGGTGCAGCTGAACTGACATTTTTTAAGATATATTTTTGCGTTTATTAGTCGTTCCATGTACTGTATACGTTATTGTATAGTCTTTGGTGGGGTTACCTTTATATATACACTCACTCCTAGCGTTAATCTTATCACTCTACCCGTACAATGTCTTTTCCCCGTATCTTGTACACTGTACAGGAAATAGTGTTACACATCATCGTCATATACAATTGTATCTCCATGTTCGTACTCTAGTTATTTACATGTTCCATGCTAGTATTACAACTACAGTATATAAGCAGTCAAGTCGTCAACTTACGATAACAAAGCACTACTAAAGGTGTGGCTCTAATATCAAGCATATCGAGATAAGTTAAAAGAGAACCACACGTATAACCGAACCATCAAGCCAACGAAGAGATGTATAGTGATACAGTATAGTAAATACATTTCAAAGATCATGTTTATTTTAGATAGAATTCTCATAAAGCAGACTTTGACAATCCGTCCTAACTTTTAATAAATTTCTCAATTAGGCGACAGATAATTTTACTTTCTTCAAAATAATATTATTCACTGTTAAAATGTTCTGTTCATTCAAGATTGCACGAATCACATGAAGACTTAGAAGGCTTTGCAAATCCGTAATAATATCGGTCGGTACCTATCGTACCTGAAAAATACAGTATTCAATCGAAATTGAAATTGCGTAACGAGTCATCTAGACTTAAGAACAAATGACGAATTTTCAAATACCGACTTAGCAAGAGTTAACTGTAATTCCAACATTTAATGCATAAGCAATAAGACTTTGCACATGCTATGATGATACTTGAAGTAAAATGGTTAACTTCCGTATTAGCTGTAACGCAATATCCCACTTATTGTTGCAAGGTGATGGGAAATTCAGAAGGCATAGAGATTTGATGGTGATATACCAATATCAGTATTATATAGAACAGGCGTTTTAACAATTCCAACTTCATTAAAGCAAAGTGTGTGTTTTGTGTGTTAAATGGAGATAGTAGGACGGTAGAATTGCAGATATCAAAATGTAAGTGTAAAAGGTTAATTAGTTAGTTGTATTGATACGTTCAATAATAGAAGGCTATTATATTCTGGCTAGTACTAGTAAATGTTCGACCAGTTTGCCGTAGTGCATCGATTCAATTCAATTTTTGATTTTTCTTAAAAAAAAAAGTATAAAAAGAATATCATATACGTAATCTAATGAGATTGTATTGCCTATGACAGGGCTTCTCAACCTTTATTCGCTGTGAATCCCTAAGCGCTGATTTAGCCGGGAATATTTTTTTGGAGATGGTCAAACTATACTACTTGCTGCATAATATAACTACTTAATCTTAGTGTACTTAGTATTTGATAAATAGCGTACAGGGATATATCAGTTTTTCACGAATTGCACTATTTTATTATAATTCAACATTTTTTATTGACCCCCTGTATTCGCGCTGTGGACGCCAGAAGGTCCCCATGGACACCCTGTTGTGGAGACATGGCCTATGGTCTTCGACAGGATGATGATGGACGCAGGAGGTTACTATAACCTCAATGCGGGTCACTATCATCTCTACAGTAACCCCGGCGTTGTCGATATCCAATTTTATATCCTGGCTCAAATGTGATCTGGTGTGATTGTGTTTTCTTCAAGGGCACGAAGATGGCTATGGTTCGAACCCGCAACCTCTAGATTATGAGGTTGAGATTGAGGCTCGCTACTGCTGAGCCAGCACCTTTTTTTAACTTCAAATTTTTACAGCAACCAGTATTCCAATCCAAGTACTAACTGATCCGTACATTGCTTAACTTCCCAGATCGAATCTAACCTGCAACCTCTTACTGATTTAATATATTCGATATTCGGTAACTAAATTCGGAACGCAAGAAGATTTGCGCGGGAATTTATTAGTGTATTTGCGGGAATATTCGAAAGTAATAAAAACCCCAATACCGATACTTGAGTTTCTATTGACGTCCAAGTACAATCCATGCAACCCAGGATAAACAGCATATTTTCTCTACACACTCAGCCAATATGTAGTGAGGTGTTATGTATGAAAATGGAAAAGTGAAAGGGACTACTATAGTAAAAGTTCGTTACGTCGAAGTTGGATAGCTCGAACTTTGATTAAATCGACTTCATGCTTACGAGTTTTTGCTTTTTACAATAGAATATAATACTACTAAGAAGATATAATAAGCTATTAGTATCTTCTGTATGCTATTGAATCTGCTCTGCTGAATTCACGATTATATCCTCCCTTCAAGTCAAGTAAATGGGAGGTTTATTATATAGCGAAGTTTGGTAAATTAGAGCATTGAGACAGACATCAAAACAGTAGGTCTGGGACATCGAAACTCAACTTTTCATTAAAAAAAAACCTACTGCAATGATGATTTTGGATTGTTAATAAGCTTTTTTGTATTATGTCAAGACCTGCTTACTATATAGGTTAACTAACAGAGCATTCTTATCTAGATAAGCCTTTAATGGATATTTCGGTTCAGTGGTTGCTGACGAAATAGTGGATTATGTGTAATGATAACTATGTATGTGATGGAGTGCTTTCATATTTGGAAATCCTTTCATAGGTGACGGTCTCGATAACGATTTTACGATGTAGAGTTGATGACGTAATACAATAAACATTGTCCTTAGCGTAAGAACGAATGGAGGGAACTGTTAATAATTCACTAAACATCGCATCGTATAGTTACAATGTGTGATTTCGATACCATTACGAGGGAAATTAGCAACGGAAAGAGCAATACAATATTTGAGGCATGCAGGCAGCTAATGAAACCAAACTACATAGAATTTATTCGTTGCCCTTTAAGAGTAGTACAGGAGTTACTTATACTCGTTTATTGAAAATTTACTAAACATAATAAGTAGAAATAGCTTTTGCGTATCACGCAATCACTAATTTTATTACTTCTGTGTTTTTATTGTTGAACAGCATAACTAACACAAGACATTCCAAATTATCCTCTAAATAGATATTGACGATCTGAATGAATATCCCGGCAACGATGGACAGTGTCTTCAACGATATAACTGTTAATAGTGCGAGCACAACTATAATCACCGAAAGGTGAGTGTTTAAACCTTTTTACTGATATCTCATGTTCAACTGGCAATTTTAACCTCAATATTTCCTTGAGAAATAGTATGTCAATAAATTATAGAGTATTGATTGTATCAAAATTGAAATTACAACCAGAATGAAATGTAATAGGATATATATTTGTAGGAATATTATTGTAAAATATTATGGTTTGTCTATTCCTGCTTTACAACTGAAATATTAATTTTTTCAACAGTGTTACAGTGAGCCGACCCATTCGAGATAGCCCACAAGCACAAGGTACTTTTTGAAACTGATTTTCTAACTACAGATTTCGAACATGTTTCCTATTCAGCACTCTGTTTTGGATTTCCTGATAGCTGACAGCAAAAAAATAAAAAATAAATAACCTTAAGGTATTTACAACCAACCATTGTTTTTCAGGAGATTCTGCTGAGGTGCAAGCTGACCAGAAATCTAAGACAAGTAAGATACCATTATTTATAAAATAATCCGATCATAACTGCTCGTTTTAGTAGAAATCCGAAAATCGTATCAATAAAACGAAACGTGTAAACGACTGTGGGTGGTAAACGTATTTTGATCGGAATAAGGGTGAAAATAATTTTGAAAAAAATCAAGGAGCTTCAGGTTTAGGGGTAAATCGTGAAACCCCTTGTGTGGTCACGAATGGGTTTCTAGAAGATGATGAAATGTATAGATATAGAGATAAATGATACAATTTCAACACATCGTAGATGAATGATATTGTT
>QXVX01010034.1:0-10392 GCA_013436065.1 Halocynthia aurantium | reverse complement strand
AAAATCGTAGATGAATGATTTTGTTTTTATAGTTTCCATGTACGTACATATTATTAACCCAAAATTAAACTCTTAACCTTTTCTTTTCCTCTATGCAATCTACTATAATCTATTCTACAATGTTCAAGATAGTATATCATTTCTCATCAGGTATAAAAAGAAAAGGTAAAACTTCTGTGGGCGGCGATACTGGACCAACCACCAGTAAAAGAAGAGACAGCGAACAGGGAAAAGATCGATCGTTAGCTGAATTACGAGGTTCGATCTTAATTTCTCAATTACAATATTTTCAACCCAAATAGCAAGTTACACCACCTCTTGTATTTACTAGTAATTTACGTTCTTTAAACCGCCCACGTTTAGAACCACCGGCTAACGCAGTGATTCCCAAAGTGGGCGATAACGCCCCCTTGTGGGCGTTGGTGAGTTACAAGGGGGCGTTGTCAATCTTTTCTTCACTTTGGGGGCGCTGAACACACATAAGGGGGCGTTATCTAAAATACATCGTATCATAAATTTAAATACAGTGGAACCCCGGTTGGCGACCATCTCGATAACCAGACCACCCCGCTAACACGACCACTTTACCGCAGTCCCGAATATTTCCCTATTCAAATGCATTGCGCTCTGTTCCAATAACGCGACCACCCCGGTTTCCAGACCGCGACCACCATTTTGCTTGTACGAAACTGCTAATTAGGACCCCGCTAACGCGACCACTATGAATGAGCATTGTGACGTAACAAAAACAAACAACGCCACTGATCAGCCAGATACTATCGGCCAGTTTGGTGTGACGTCATCACGACACAGGTCGTGAATAACGCGTGTTTTATCGAATATAAAGGTCTAAAAACGTGATATTTGTCTTTGTTGATTCTCGATGAACAATATACAACTAAATTTTTTACTTTTACTTGCAAAAAAAAATTCAAAAATCCTCCGATTATTGCCGTACGCTCATTCGATATTGTAACGACATCGGATAAAAAGGAATAGCGGCCTGCAGCGTAAATATGATATCTNTATTAACAAAAGTATTTATTTCAAGCACTTTATACAGAACATTAGTGTGAAGGCTGTCCCACGCATTTTCCTCTGGTATAGGATATTAAAAAATAGCAACACATGAAAACTCAACTGCCATCCAAGTACCCCTGGAAATCTTCCCGCGAACCCCTGGTTGAGAACCCCTGGTGTAGAGGGAATAAGATAGTCTCGTGATATTGGTCGAGATGTGGAGTGTAAAATATACTTGATAACGGTTCAAATAATAAGATTGTGATTTTATTGTTTGCTTATAAGTTTGTAGCATCAAGATTGTGTTGATAATACGAACCTGAAAATATAACTAAAGTATACATACAATAAATTGTGTGTTTCTTTTTATCCTACTTATGAGCATCATTTAACCCAAGTATTACGTTTGTTTCTACGTGACCTTTTGATATCTGGATAGCGATCGCGCAGTTCCTCCTTTGTTAGCAGGAGTGTATTTGTAGTGTTTGACACGTCAGAGTAACAATAAACTCTTCTAAACACCCCCACTCTCTGATAAATGTAATCTGTTCCTAGCATTGAATAAAGACTTTGATGAATGAGTGCAGTGATTGCTAGTACAACTTAGGATTATGTAGAAAACGCAATAATAAAGTTGATTTCAGTGAAAAACTGAATACATTTTAAAGATCTTGTTCAGTTTAGAAATGGCAATCCTTGTAAAGCAGACGAATTTTCGACAATGTGTACAGACTTTCAATAAATAACTCTCTCTATTCAAATTAATCGATAGATATTTTTACTTTTCTCAAAATGATATTGTTCACTCAAGGCCAGCGGTTCATGAACTTTTTGGGTCGCCCTCCCTTTACATCTTTCATAAAAATTCGCGCCCCATTGACACCACCAAATAGCTTCCCGCGGGCATTGTCAATCACGCCCCCTTTGTGGGGCGCACCCCTCAGTTTGAGAACCTCTGTTCTAGACATTCATTCTAGATTTCACAAATCACATAAAGACTTGGAAAGCTTTGCGAATCCTACGAAACTACATTCGGTAATAATAATCCATAATACATATGGATAATTAAACAATTTAATTTTCCTCTTTTAAAAGAAAAAAGGTTTTCCAAATGATATTCGTAATCTAATCGGATGATAGTGCCTATGATCACTGACGGGGTAATGATGGACCCGTGGTTACTATATCCTCAATGAGGGTCACTATCATCGCTACAGTAACCCTGGTGTTGTCGATATACTACTATTTATACAGCTGGGTCGACTGATCTGGTGATTATGTTTTGTTTAAGGGCACGAAGATGGCTCTGGCGAGGTTCGAACCCGCAACCTCTCGATTGTGAGACGCGCTCGCTACTGCTGAGCCAACCTCTCAATAATTCAAGGTAGAATTTTATAGGGCTCCATCACGCGGATAGTCGGTAACTAAATTCGGAACGCTAGAAGATTTGCACGAGAATTCACTCTTTGTATATTGGCGGGAATATTCAAAAGTGTAAAACATATTTGCTCTACACCCATATCTTACAGGGTTATGGTTATGTAGAGAGGGTTATGCATGAAAATGTAAAGTAAATGGTTATACTACAGGGAAAGCACGTTACCTCGACATCGGATAGCTCGAACTCGAAGTGAGTTACGATATAATTAATAATACTAAGATGCCAGCTAAAAATCAAAGCCACAAAAAAATTGAAATTATCGGGAGATGACAAAAATGCTTTTCTTTATTTTTATGTAAATAAATGGTATCGTTTTTTCATTCCCTTTTCTCTTATTGTCATTCACGCCATATTTGAGGCATGCAGGTAGCTAATGAAACCAAATTTCCAAGAATTAATTAGTGTTTAGCATTAGAGTATTACAGGAGTAAATTTTACTCGATTATTGAAAATTTACTAAACATAATAAGTTGTAATAGCCGTGATACGCAATCACTAATTTTATTAGTGTTTTTATTGTTGAACAGCATAACTAACACAAGATATTCCAAATTATCCTCTAAATAGATATTGACAATCTGAATGAATATCCCGGCAACGATGGACAATATCGTCAACGATACAACTGTTAATAGTGAGAGCACAATTGTTAATAGTGCGGGCACAACTATATTCGCCGAAACGTAAGTTTTGAGGCCTTTTTACTGATATCTCATGTTTAACTGGCAATTCTAGTTTCAATATTCTCACCAGCGTAAAGTGATCACACAATACTTCATCCCACAGTTTCGAATTTGATATTTACCCTGAAATAAAATCATTTTTGAGACTTCGAAAAATGTTAGACATTAGAAAAACATAGAAAATATTGTCGCCTCAAAGGAAATATAAATTTCTACCGATGCCACCCCAAAAATTGAGGCCCGACACTCTCCGGGGCCCAGGGGCCTGAAAATTATTTCTGGGATGGCTAACTCAAGGAACCATATCATCGCAACCTTGATTCTGTAAAGTGGATAAAACCAAACACATAACGATGAAGCCGTGTGTGATCGCTTTACGCCGGTACATTTCCCTAAGAAATATAATATAATTTTAAATATGTTAGTAAGTTATACAGTATTGAATGCATCAAAATTTAAAATACAAATCGAATATATTATAGGAATATTATTTTTAAAAAATTATGAGTTGTTATGGTATTCTTGCTTTACTCAAAATCAAATATTATTCTTTTAAACAGTGTTACAGTGAACCCACCCATTCAAGATAATCCACAAGCACAAGGTACGATTTGAATACGATTTTCGAACTACAGATTTCGGATTTTGTTTGAACATGTTTTCAATTCAGCACTCTGTTTTGGATTTCCTGATTAAATAGAAATAATAAATTATATAACAACCACACATTGTTTTTTTAGGAGATTCTGCTGAGGTGCAAGCTGACCAGCAATCCAAGACAAGTGAGATACCATTATTTATAACATAATATTTTCTTTTCCTTTATATAATCTACAACGTTTAAGATAGTATATCATTTCTCAGCGGGAAAAAAAAGGAAACATAAAACTCCTGGGGGCCGCGGCAGTGGACCAACTATCAGTAAAAGAAGAGACAGTGAACAGGAAAATCGTGAATCGTTAACTGAATTGCAAGGTTTGATCTCAATTTCTCGTTAACAATATTAATGTGGTTTTTTCCACTGCCTGACGGTATCACATTACACCGTACACCTACCGTGATTATTTTGGTTATTTATTCATACTATCATGCAAAATAGTTGACAAGGTTCATTCTTGGTCATATACAGTATCGAAACACTTCTTTTATATTGAGACGAGACCTTTGAGCTACAGTTTCTGTATTATTCGATGCTTACAAACTTGATGAGATAAAGGAGCAAAATAGTCGTAACCCAGAATCCTCGTAAATCGAGGAAGGGGTGCTCTGTATACCCAATTCAATTCAGATGTTGGAAAACCTGGCAAATCCTATTCTGATGACATATTTTGACTGTATCAGTTATGACTATTTTCAATTCAGGGAGAGCTCTGGAGAAGAAAGCTCAAAAGAAAAAACATTCCGAGGCTTTGAGAACACTTGAAAATAAAAAGGGGCATGATGAACGAGATGGAAAAGAAAAGAGAAAAATAGCAGGTACATAAACTCAAGTCTACATTATGTTAAAGAGTACTAAAAGAAAATTTTACTGTATTATTTTTCCAATATATGCTACATAGTTTCCTCCCATGTATAATTCAATATATATATATATAGTAGAAGGTGCTTAATATAACCACCTTGGGTGGTTTAACATTTTCTACAAAGATAATCGATGTTTAATGCTACATAGTTAGTGTGAGAAGGGATTTTAAACAGCGTGTTATATTCGTTTTTTTTACAGGTGTATAGGAAATGATGAGATATGTACTTTAATTCATTCTCACGATATAAAACTGAACGCTACACTGTATGTAATGTACAGCGATCTAAGACCAAATGTGCAATTTGAATAGGATTTTAAAACAAATAAAAATCGGCCATACAACGGTAGTATGTAATATTATAAGTTTCTGTGACCAATCAACTGAAATTGACAATTCAGGCATTCCTGCTTGGTGTATTCCATGTTTAATGCTTTCACGTCTTACTTGCTACTTATACACGAGTTTCCTGTTGTTACAATACTGAATCTTTTTCACGCTTTTATTTATTTGTTCAAATTCAGTATCAACAAGAATGCCTGGGAAACGGGTGGCAACTGCTGACGGAGCTTCTGCGGATACTTCTAAAAAGGGGAAGAGTACTAACTACTTCAAAGCTCTCTCTTTGGAACGTATGTATAATAAATGTGTAGTACAGTGAAAACGAATGGGGTGAAATCTACCCCTTGGGGTAACAGCGCGATTAAAAGGGATACAAAAAAACTGAAACGAAATAGAGATGTGGTATACTTGTACGCTAAGATTAAGCAGTTATATTAAGCAGCAAGTCGTATAATTTGACCATTCCAAAACCCTGGCTAAATTGGCACTTGGGGGTCCACAGCGAAAAAAGGTTGGGAAGCCCTGCAGTAGAGTTATAAGTATTCAATCATGTTTCAAATTGAAGTATTGAAAAAATCTTTTAATATAGTCAGGGGAGAGTTTGATGTGGCTGACGGGCAATACGACAGTGCAGTTTGGAAATTTGAAGAAATCGTGAATATGAAGCAATGGAAGCCTTTGAAGTATTACTTTACTTCGTTCGAATGCAATTTAATGATCGGTAGGAACATCAGCAACGTAGTGATGAAAGAAAACACCAAAAATATACAGAAGATGTTCTCATCAGTTCCCCCTGGTATCAAAGATGTAGTTGAACTGGTTAGTATCCATATTCAAAAGCAAAAGTACCTTCGTGCATTAATTCTCCTCATTTGGGCAAACGATTATGGAAAATTTGATAAACCGCCTCCGGAAGATTTCGATTTCGAAAACGAATTTGCTACGAACGACGAAATGAAACCAAATTCTACTTCGGAACCTACCTTTAATGAGCATTATAACATCAGCCAACTAATCTACAAAGCGTATGTCATTATTAAAAAGAGAATTTCGAAAATCGGCAGCGATAAGCTTAAAAGTATCGCTAAAAAGTATGGAGAGCCGCTCATGGTTAAAATGTATGCTAAAATGAAAAAAATACAACAAGTGGAACTAAATTGTAAAGTAAGGAAGGAAGCAGTCTCATGCCATCTCCTTGGCTCTGTTCGAGGTTGCCTGAATCAGTCTCACAGAGCGATACAGAGTTCTGAAGAAAGTATTGCTATGCTTAAAGAGCGATTTGGCGATCGCGCTAAAAATTTCCAGACAATTGGGCATGCTCACCACGTCATGGGCTTCGCCAACAAACGACTCAACCGTAAAGATCTTGCAATAAAGAATCTGGAGAAGGCGATTGAAGCGAAAAAAGCAGCGAAAGATTTCAAAGACGAGCATACTCGGGAGAGTTACATCAAATTTTCTGAGGATCTGCTGAATGATGTGAGAAAGGGCTAACATAACAACATGGTGGTGTGGACACCAGTGGTGTCCCTCAATCTTCAGCCTTTCAATTTCCCTAATCCTTAATAATCAATTCGAGTTGGTAAAAGCCGGAAAAAAATAACCGAACTAGCAGTACAGGAGTCACCCGATAGGAGACCTTTCACAGTTGGCACCGAACCCACTATATAACGTGAATTTAACATGTACAGTGCTTGCATATCATGAAGTTTAAAATTAAAAATCATTTATTCAATAATATCTTTACCCAATGTGGGTAAGTTTCTTTCTGCGATGATCCATACAATGCCAATGTGGCAATAATTTTATGCTTGATAATACTTTATATCTTCTGATAAGCTTGTATCCTTAATTATGTAAACTTTTCTTGTGTGAGTTTGTACTTGATATTTTGATATTTTGTGTGTATGTGTGTTTGTACAATTTCAATGCATTAATTTTTAAATACACAGTATACTGATTCTCAACTAAATTCTTCAAATACAATATAAGCAACTTGTAATAATACATAGGAGACAACAGGATAGGACATAGGTTAAAAGTACCAACAATTCTTTACCTCATAGCATGAGACAGTGAATCTGAACTTAGATTCGCATCTCATATGTTTAAATTTAATTTAGTTGCACCCAAGCATTGTGTACCAGTATGAAAGAGGGATACATTACATGATTACAACATTACAACTAACAGATCTGACGAGCTGAAACAAATTAGAATGAGTGTTCCATGCATAGGTTTCCCCTTACCACCGCGACACACCTACGCACTACAAGCGACACACAGTTTTGAAAGCACTGCCCTAAACCGATACTTTAGTTTCTGTTCATATTCAAGTACAGTTCAGGATTAGAAATAGGATACTGTATAATGAAGTATGTTGTTTCATTCAATCATCACGGTTCTATATGATTTACGTCAACTGCAGGATTTGAGACAGACAATACTAAAACCCTCATTACCAACAGTACCATATAAACCAGCAGTACTATAGTAACCACAGCATTCATGGCTGAGCCACCATGTGTATTATATATTGAAGCATTTACAACACCAGAGCCAGTAATGCAACCGTCAAAATGAATATAAATTTAAAAGTCCTTGAAGTCAGTTGAACTCTGAATAGAATTAAAAATTGTGTTGACAAATTTCAATTGAATAAATATTTTCCAAACCCGAGCAGTAAATTAGTTCAGTAAATTCTACATTTGTGTTTTTCTGTTACCTTGGCAATGCTCTGTCGAGCACAAATATACAAAGGTGATTGTAGTATTTAAATAGGTTGGTTTATATAATCTTCAAATGCATCCAAGAAAACATATTTTACCGATGCATAAGATTTTTTAGCTCAATGTTGTTACGGATATTAGACATGGGTTTATGACTCCAAAATTGTGGTAATGAGTAAATATTACAAAGTAAACATATAGTAAACTGTTAATAATTGACAGAAAATAGCGCCATTTAGTGCGATGTTGTTGACAACACGAGCATTTAGGGTATGTTGGTAGCTTACGAGGCCAAACTTCAAAAAGGTGATTAGGCCTTAGTATTTATCGAGGTAAATTGTTCATTAATACAGTAAGAATGGGCAGTTAGAATGTTCTAAAATCCTACTTTAAAGATAATGTAACAATTAAAATCTGTTCTTTTTATTGGTATTGAGGTTGTGAATATGCCTTGGGTGTCTTTCCACAAGTGCTTAGTTCATCTTAGCCACTCGGCGTGATAGTTAGTGCGCATTTACTGTCCCATATTTCCCTTTGTAGTTGTGTATTAAAGTCAATATTACCCAGTGTAAGTATGTTAAATTATTTTCCTAAAATTGTGTATATTTCACCCATGATTAGCTTCAATTTACCTTGTACATGTTTGGCATTCCAGGGATAAATAGGGTATCGACACCGTGGAATTGAAGCGATGATAGTGATCAATTATCATCCTTCTGTCAATGAATTTTGCAATACGATGAAATTACCCCCCAATTTAAAAACTTGAAGGCTCGAAAATTAATATTGTTTTCAGTCGAAAGGAAAATATACTCAATCATAGTATTAGACTTGAGAACTGTGAATATTTGGTAGATAATGACGTCACAATCCTCTCCTGAAAAGGCAGAAGGCGGCTTCGATTATTTCCAGGCTTTTGCCAAAGAACGTGAGTATTTATATCAGTTGTAGATGTGATACATCAGTTTCAAGAGATATGATGTGGTAAAAGCGAATACAGAATTGTTTCATTGATTATTATGGGACAATCTCCACACATGTTCTTCAGGGTCAGAAATATCATTGTGAAAGTTGTGTTGTAGAATAGTTAGATTGGTAATTAGCATTCCATCCATTTAAGATATTAATACTGTATTTTACATCTTGTTGATATTTTATGCAAAATTTATTACAAAATGTTACTGGAGTTTCCCATGAAATATCTCGATCGCATATTCGAATGAGGTTTTCATTCAGAAACATTTTGATGATTATAATGATATAACGACCAGGATCAGTTCCAACGACTTGGAAAATATCTTTAGATATTGTTTTAATGTTTATGATGAATGCAATTATACAAATGCGGTTGAACGAAAGTCGGTTCAATAATTTTTTCCGACAGTTGAGGCAGAGGCAGATGGAAAACAGACAGATTGGCCTAAGGAAGAAAAATCTTTGATGCATTACTTCTTACTTGCTGAGAAGGATATACTTAACAACTTCGATATCGGACAATTGGAGCAGGAGGAGAGATCGTTCAAAATAAAAAGCCTTTTCTGCTCTTTTCCCCCGAACTTCAATAACGTGATTGATGTCATCAATCTCCAAATCAAAGAGGAAAAATACGTCCGTGCATTAATTCTCCTTAAGTGGGCAAACGAATATGGAAATTTCAATGAGTTGCCTCTTGAAGATTTGGATTTCGATAAAAAAACAAATAATGCTACTTTCGACGAGCATTTTAACATGGGTCGACTGATCAGCAAAGCGTATGAAATCATTCGGAATAAAATTTCGAAAACCGACGAGAAGCTTAAAGCTATTGCGAAAAAATATGGAGAGCCACTCATGGTTGAGATGTATAAAAAAATGAAACAGATGCAGCTACCGGATATAGAGAGCAAAGTAAGGAATGAAGCAATCTCCTGTCAACTCATTACGTCTGTTCGAGGTTCCCTGGGAATGTCCAGAGAAGCAATTGAGAGTGGTGAAGAATGTATAGCAATGCTGAAGAATCAATTCGGCGAGGGTGCGATAAGAAACCGGACAGTTGGGCACGCTCTGACCGTCATAGGCCTCGCTTACAAACAACTCGGAGAATATGAGCTTCAGCAAGAGTATTTACAGAAGGCAATTCAAGTAATGAGAGAGGCAACCGATTTCAAAGATAAGAAGCAAAGGGATGGTTACATCGAATATGCTGAGAGCCTGATGTAAAGTCCGATGTAATGTGATTGTAATATGATTTGCTAATTTTTTTTATGCTTGGTAACCCTCTGTATAGCTTTAAACACGTCTATTTAGACCTGTTATAGTTTTTAGCATTGCCAATCTTCTTATAGCAATCGTATTTGAAACGTTGATCTATTCTATATGCTCTGTCTTTTACATCACTATTCATACAGCTAAATATGACATGGAAATTTTCCTATTCATTATGTGACTATGATTTGGCTTTTATGATGTTTTTTGTGTGTAATTAATTTAATTTTAATTCAGTAGTCTAGAAATATGAAATATATTCAGTAACGCTTTTTAACTAAATTCCTCAAATACAAATGGAATTTGAGCAACTCTATTTAATACAGGATACAGGATAAAAGTACGGTAGGTTTCATATTAACATCATGGATAGATTCTTGGAAAGTACAACTTTGAGTGACGTTATACGA
>QXVX01010015.1:0-23606 GCA_013436065.1 Halocynthia aurantium | reverse complement strand
TAAAGCTTAAATAAGAATTCTGAAAGACTGCTTTCGAATTATGCCAAAATTTGCTGAGATTGGTTGCAAATCTCAATGGAAAAATAGACATTAATGTTAATAATGACTTTTAAGACACCATATATAATATATATTGTAAACTAATTCCCGTACTGTTGCAAACGAATGGATTATTGCTCCAACTTCCATCGTGACCACACGTGGCGTAGCTATAATCGATGTCGGAAGGTGCGTAATAGCCATGATCACATAGGTAGTCGATTTTCTCTCCCGATTTGTACAGGCTCTTTTCGTACGCCTGGTAGTAGTATTTACTTGAAGATGGCGCGACGCAGTACTCTGTGAATTTTCAAAAATACATGGTATAGAATCGCAGCGGTGTCACCTCTAAAATTTTCTTCAATATTTCATGTATTTTTGAAACTCACTTTTACAAACTGGCGGACGATAATTCCAGTGTCCGTTTTTTTGGCAGACTGTGAATTCGTATTTTTCTTCGTAGGAGGAATAGTAGTGTTCGTCACAGACGTAGCTCAGTTTGTCTCCGAATTTGTACGCTTTGTATACCGGACTATAGGAGCCGTGCGCAACTGATATCGCTTTGCAGAAGTCTGTAAATAAGAAAAAATGGTATTTTTTCTGTTTCAACTGTTCATTCATTAGACTTAGGCTGAAGTACACTTTTTGTATCACACCATAACAAAACGAAGCTTGGATCCAAAGGCCTTCTTTGTTGCAAAGAGCGTAGGTGTATTTAACTTTCGACTTGGGGCAACTGTAATACACTATTTCTTCGTGTAGGTATGCCTTCTTTACTGGTGTGAACCTGCCCTTCAAGAACTTGCTTGGATTTGGACAATATTCTGAAAAAAATGCAAATTCTTTTACTCATTCGAATTTTTTTGAACTAATGGAAAAATACAAGTCCCTTGTGTTAGATCAAGACAAGCTGTGCTAGAACAGTTTGTATTAATAATAATAAATTCAACTCACTATAACATTTATATGGAGAGTGATCCCAAGTTCCATCCAGCTTGCAAGTGGCTTCCCTATAGTCTATATTTACCGGAACATAGTGACCGTCTTGACAAGTGTATGCAATTTTCTGACCAAATGCATAGTATTGTTTTTCATAGGGTTTGAGGTTGAAATGGTCCGCGTTAGGGGCAATGCAGGCCCCTGAAATTATTATTAAATATTAATAAAAAATATTACTTTATAAGAGCTACTCTGAGCTGAACCTTGTAAAAGGAGAATAAACTTACTGAGGCATATTGGTATTTTGCTTGACCACCTTCCTTGTTCTTGGCATTTAATTTTATTCGCTCCTTTCAAATAATATCCATCGTTGCATGCAAAGATAAGTATTGTGTCAAGCGGGAATAGTCCGTCTACAGGATGCTTGGTAGTCTTGTAGAAACCGTGAGTGATGTGGGGTTGTCGGCATTCTTAAAAGACAAACATTTTTATTTGAATGACACAATAAAACGGGTATAAGAATCGAAGCAAAATAATAGTCTAAAATGAAATGTAACTTACCAAACCCGCTGCTGAAGCTGAACTGACTACAAAATGCTAGAATAACAAGCAAAAAAATACGAATGGTTTTGCTCATGGTGAAAATTTGTATTGTACTGGGAATTAGCTACAGTTTTCACAGTATAAGACACCTTTCTTTATCGCTAGTTGTTGAAACTGAATTGACTGCTGTCTTCTTGAAGGCTCCCTATTTATCCCCTTCGGTACGCGATTGTTTTCATACAAATGTAGTGACGAAGCATTCCTTGGAATGATGTAATCACCATGATATGGTCATCGTGAGCAGATGTTGAAATACGATTATAGATAGCTTTTCTTCTAATGTGTAATTATTGGTTTTATTCAATATTAAGATGTTCTGATAAAACTGACAGTCATGTAGTCTATTTCTGAGTGACTTCGTATAAATCTGTAAGTTAAATCAACTCCTCAGATATGTAATAATCTCGTGCTCTTTTCTATTTTTTTCAACGATTCTTATATATGTGAATAATTGGTTTCTTGAAATAGATTTAGCGGTGTAATTCGAGTATATAACTCACACACTCAAAATTTATTCAAAATCGAAAATTCGTGTCTCTAAAATAACATAACAACTCAAATTAGTGACTCAGCTTTTCCGGATAGTCATCGAAAACTGGAATCCGTTAGGTGGCGTGCTTTCAATTTTCAAGTAGAGAATCTGTTTCAAATGCTTCTTTATTTATTGGATTATTTGAGTAGTGAGGTTCATAATTTAGTTAATTTTGTTTAGATTAATTACTATTAACTGTGTCGTTGTAATATATTCATATTATCGCCTGGAATGTAGATATATATGAGATATATATCGGTGTCATTTGTTCGTGTCTATATACCACCGAAATCGAACAACCGAACAACTAAAAATGTTCATTCTTGATATTTAGCTCCAAAATATTCTTAACTACCGTCACAACCTCTACTTTTACCAGAATTTAATCAAAGTTGAACGTGTAAAATATAACTGGACTTGGATATGAACTGTTTCTTTATATATTTCAGTGAGTGTTTGCCTCACGAACACGATCATGTTTTTAGCAATAATAATTATTACAGATGTATGTCATCGCTGCTTGAACTATTTTAAGAAAACTCATTTCCGCATATAATTACCCAGTAGTTCTATTTCGAAATATTCCGTGATCTGATTTGATAAACCAGGTTAAAAATGGTAATAGGAGAACAGCAAAACTACTGTAATCTCCGTGTTTATAGTTCGTCAATAACAACGGGAAAAACGTCGCTGTTTCCGTGAATAATAAAACCTATTATAAGCTGTAATACGTCATTGTGCAACGACTGCTCACTGCTGCCGTATAGGTAATAACGTGTTTCCTTTAGATTTCGACGTGGTATATTGTTATGTTCATTTCCTATTCCCAGGAAGTGTGTCGAATGAAAACGCTGAAAATGTACGAAAAATATCGAACAACGACAATCCTTTATGGTACATCGCGTACTATATGTAATATATCTGCTTCGACTCCAGACTGCGTAAGGCATACACATATATCACATATAAATATTTATTCAACTTTCCACAAAGTGCGCGGAGTCAACAAAGGTTCAAGTCAGTATGTATCAACGCAATTCTAACTTGACAAAAACATAAATGCAATAATTATGAACAGTCCATTTATCTACTTCATTTTCTAGAACGTGCGTTTATAATTATGATTGTATAAGGTTGGAAATACCCATACTCCGATGCTTAAGGCACTAAAAATCTCGAATTATATTAGGTCATTTCGTACTTATCCACAACAGTATCTAAAAATAGTTGTGGAAATTTCAATGCAGTTGTATAAATATCGAGGCAATGCTGCATAGTGGTACAGTACATAGATCAAATTGGCAAAGCAATATTAAAATGCAGACTTTCTTCCTCTTGGCATTTTTGGCATTAGTGGTTCAGTGTACAGGTAAAGGTAAAGGTAAGTTCAGACTGCTTATATCGTTATGTTATGCGTAATTATCAGTCATAAACAGTCTAAATATCTTGGTATTTACTTTTCAGCCAGATGTTACCCTCCTACCAAGTTCCAACATGGTATTTTCTCGCCGAGGAAACACAGTTATTCGTTCAACAAGAAACTTTTCTTCAAATGTTCTTACGGATTCTCGCTCAGTATCGAAAAGAAATATATAAGATGTGGATTGAATGGGGAATGGAAAATTCCATACTGCAAACGTAGTGGGCTAAGTACGTTTATTACATTGTACAGTAAATTCTCGATTATTAGAACCCCATTTTTGTACATTTATTATTTTTACAGCTTTCTGTTATGACCCCGGCACCATACTTCACGGATCCATTTCTCACACAAGAATTTTACACCTGGCTAGCCAATCAGTTACTTACACGTGCGACGAAGGTTACTTTCTTTCTCCAAAGAAAAATAAGATTCTGACTTGTCAGTCAAATGGAGAATGGAACACTACCCCACCTATTTGTCATAAAAGTAAATATTTATCACTTCTGCAGGTACTCCTCGTCATTCAACGACTACTCGTACTAACGACTGTTATCACGACTGTCAAACTACGGCCCTACCTCACACCTACGACCATTAGATAATATTTCCGTCAAACATATACTTATTTACTATTTCATATCATTTACATAAAACTGATAGTATCTTCAGATATTTCATGACCAGGTCGTTGAAATGGAATCCAGTCGTTGAGTGAGGAGCGCCTGCTTTGATTTTTGCCATGCACAAGTTCAACGAACGTAGCATACTAACCTTTGATATGACTATCCTTTGATTTCTAGTATACTGCTATCCCAGAACAAAAAATTATTATGGCTGGTATTCGCCAAGTCCTCCGGCTCAGGGTTACGACCACGAACAAACTGTGACGATAAATTGTCCAGATGATCGATACCATCTTCCCGATATAAAGAGCACTGTATGCACCAAGGGAAAGTGGCAGGATGACATCCCGGACTGTGTTCGTAAGTACAGCATGACAAATGCAGAAACATATTTAATCTGCTGATTCCATGCTATAGTTATATAACAAGTTACTGTTTGTTTTGTTGCAGCATGTTGCAAAGCTCCTAACAGCACGGCACTTAACCTACTGGAATTCGATAAAGACAATTTCAAGGAAAACGAAGTTATTAACTACAAATGCAAAGCTGGATATTATCTTCATTCAAACATCACTTATAATTCGTCTACATGTCAACAAAATTATTACAGCAGCTCATGGTCTAACGAGGCAGCTGAATGCTACAGTAAGTAGACAGGAAAACTGCGTGATCAAAAGTATTTATTAGGTCAAATAACTTTGTGATGAATTGTGTATGTGTATGCTTAATGTATATTTTCATAGGACATTGCTATGGACCAACCAAATACCAGAATGGTGACTTCGAGCCCAAAAAACCATACTACGAGTATAATGATTCGATCACTTTCACTTGCTTTGATGATTTTGAATTCAAATTTGATGTTAAGTCTGCAACTTGTAATAAGGACGGAAGCTGGACATTTCCTCATTGCTTTCCTAAGTCTAAATAGTTGAATTCGATAATGATGGCTGAATTGTATGTTTGCCTTTGAGTATTGAGATACTGTATATATTACGCGTTGCATTAGCTGATCCTTATAGAGCTCTCTAGTGCGTCGTGTCATCACTGCCGTTTTTTCCTGCTGTTTCGAGAGTCTTGATTATTTTTTCAAATATTACTGTAAATAAACTACCCATAACCAATAAAATATTTTCGTTCGATATAGCAGAATTATTTGGTTAGTGGTTTTAAAAAAGTAGAGCGTAAACCGATATATGTTTAGATGGAAGTTCCGCTTAATGTTTCCGTCATTTTGCATGTGACAGATAGATTCTCACAGGCCGATTATAGAACTACATCTAGCTATAGTCGGTCTTCGTATTTTAGAAGTCGGCCTGTGCCAAAGTTTTACATTTTTAATTAACATACTGCGGACTCTGCATTTAATTCATTATTGGCATCCATTATATCTTCATCAATTGAAATATTTTCATTTTCCACTTGGATTCCACTTTTTCCTCTTATTTTTTCTACAGGTATTGTCTTGCGTTCTATTCCTATTAGCTTTAGAATAACTGCTGCATAGTTGCAGCTGAAACCGCTCCAGTCGAGTAGTGCTGCATTCATCAGGGAAGTATGACTAGACGTGTTTTCGACCAAGTTTTGCATGTTGGGAATATTACCCACGATAATATTGTGCATGGAATAGATAGCCCATAGCAGGACACTTTCGGAAGAGTCGATAATGATTCCCGAAACAGAACGTACGATACCCAGCGAGCCGCATTGATTCTAAAGAATAAGGTATGTAAAATTGGAAATCGTCGTTAGGCTGTTGAATTTACTGTTGATACGTGGAGTTTCCTCTCTTGTATTCGGGAGTATAGTTNAACAATTCTTATTCTGTCTGGAACCGAATAGTTTGTGTTCACGAAGTGTCGACATGATTCCTTGGTGAATGTAGCGATTTGTGACCTAATTCAAGCTAAGATAATGGATCAATTAATTACAAAGCCTAATGCATTCTCGTCTTAACTCTGTGCCGAGAAAACAAGAAACTTATGCAGGATTAATGTTAATGCCCGAGAAAATTAATTATTTATTTTGAGTAAATTCTTGAAGTTGTTTAATTAAATCTCTCCAAGGACCTATATAAATAATGTTGATAGAAAACCTTGTTAGTTACTGCAAAATATACAGGATATTAGTTATTGTTAATGGTTTTCCGTGCTATTCAGTGATTTTTTTGGGCGGCTTTGATGAGAGCGCGTTGCCGCGTTATCACACAGGCTGAATTTCATCCGGGTTTAATTGATTTTTTTGTTAATACCAGGAGTGTATACGAGACTGTAGTGTAGAAGTGTCAAACCAAGACAACGAAAGAGCAATCCGTTGACAAGAGTTTTAGGTAATATTGTAGCATTTAGGAATAGAATTGTATAATGTCTTTTAAATTAGCTTATTCTTCATTTTCAACCTTTTCCAAAAGGAAGTAGATTAGTTATTACGGGTCATTGGTCAGAGATTGAGGTCATTTGTCTCACATGTCACGCGTGACGGCATTTAGTTCATTTTACAATCAATGAATGAATAGTAGCGGTCGATCACACCAGCGGAAAGAGGTGTGTACGTTGTACATTGGATTACTCACTTGTATCATGGCCTTAAGAGTGTCCTCGATTATTTAAAAAACGCTCTAAAGATGGTAATAAATGAATTCGTTCTAGTAGTTATTATACAGAAAAAGACCTGTCAGTAGGGCGAATCGATTACTGTAAAATAAGCGAATTTTTGAAATCCGTGTTTAATTTTGCCCTACTAAAATAGAATCTATAGGTAATCCAGGAGCACAGGTATAATAACAGTATGTTACTATGAAAAGTAAGTTAACTTCGTTCATTGTAATCCAGGTGTTCTGAAAGTTCGGTATCAGGTTCTAGTATAGTAATTAGTGTGACCCCCTTAAAATCGAGTTCCATTAGGTGAGCTCAGCGTAGGTGTGGTTTGCAGAGGGTAAGGGTTAATTCACACTAATCTCCACCCACACCTAAGCTACCCTACTCTATTTAAGCCTTAGCTTTCCATTTGTACAATAGGCTCATTGAGGTGAAATATCGTACCCTTATACTTATACCAGCTATCGGAATTTTATATACGGCACTCTTCATTTAACTACTATATTCCGTTCCATCAATCCGATCATAAAATATCTTTGGATGTTGTTTTAGTATCACAAGACAGGAGAGTATGAAAAGTTACTAAGTATCAGNCCCCTATCCGGGTAACCGGTTAGCTAAAAATACAAATACACGGATATATCCGTTATCCGTATAGTGAAAATTATTGATATCCGAGCCAACCCTAGTTGCCGCGTTATCACACAGGCTGAATTTCATCCGGGTTTAATTGATTTTTTTGTTAATACCAGGAGTGTATACGAGACTGTAGTGTAGAAGTGTCAAACCAAGACAACGAAAGAGCAATCCGTTGACAAGAGTTTTAGGTAATATTGTAGCATTTAGGAATAGAATTGTATAATGTCTTTTAAATTAGCTTATTCTTCATTTTCAACCTTTTCCAAAAGGAAGTAGATTAGTTATTACGGGTCATTGGTCAGAGATTGAGGTCATTTGTCTCACATGTCACGCGTGACGGCATTTAGTTCATTTTACAATCAATGAATGAATAGTAGCGGTCGATCACACCAGCGGAAAGAGGTGTGTACGTTGTACATTGGATTACTCACTTGTATCATGGCCTTAAGAGTGTCCTCGATTATTTAAAAAAACGCTCTAAAGATGGTAATAAATGAATTCGTTCTAGTAGTTATTATACAGAAAAAGACCTGTAAGTAGGGCGAATCGATTACTGTAAAATAAGCGAATTTTTGAAATCCGTGTTCAATTTTGCCCTACTAAAATAGGTATAAATCTATAGGTAATCCAGGAGCACAGGTATAATAACAGTATGTTACTATGAAAAGTAAGTTAACTTCGTTCATTGTAATCCAGGTGTTCTGAAAGTTCGGTATTAGGATCTAGTATATTAGTTAGTGTGGCCCCCTTAAAATCCAGTTCCATTAGGTGAGCTCAGCGTAGGTGTGGTTTGCTGAGGGTAAGGGTTAATTCACACTAATCTCCACCCACACCTAAGCTACCCTACTCTATCTAAGCCTTAGCTTTACATTTGTACAATAGGCTCATTGAGGTGAAATATCATACCCTTATACCTATACCAGCTATCGGAATTTCATATACCGGTACTCTTCACTTAACGACTATATTCCATTCCATCAATCCGATCATAAAATATCTTTGGATATTGTTTTAGTGTCACACAACAGGAGAGTATGAAAAGTTACTAAGTATCAGTATTCTAATAAATGAATTATCTGAATATAGATATTCGTAGAGTACTGTAATCAGGCTAAGCATCTGATTGCTTAGAACTGTTTTCTCCATTGTTTCAGGATTAGTTGATGCATATAAAATCCAAGATAAATTGAGAAACTTGCAACGGTGCGTTACATCACGTACATCACTCTTCGAAAATGGCTTCCACTGACGAGGAGTATCTAGCATACAATTTCAGCATGCCAACGTACAAACAGTTTTTTGTTGATGTGTTCACTTCTGCTTGGTCAGCTTACAACAATTTAACTGCAGAAGAAATGTCAGCAAAAGGATTGAAGGGCACCTTGCATAAATTCTGTTTTATCTCAAGAGAAGATATTTTTTTTTTCTTCGCATTAGCAGTGTTTTGGACTATCATGCGATGCTTAGTCGTGAGGCTCGTATTTCGGGTAAGTTTTGCACACACATAAACTGCAACTCTAACGCAATACATCGCTTTTTTGAGGGGGTGTTAATTTGCTCAATCATCTACTCTTGAAAGTCTTTCATTACAGTTTTAAAAAATGATGGGCCTGTTGTTGTTTCCTGTATAATGGTTATATCTTATTGGAAAAACATAAGAACTGGTACTTGAGTAGAATTCTGACCTCTTCAGCAACCAAAGTTCTCCCTCCAAAATTGTAAACCGTTTCTTTTCCATTGTGTTCAGCCACTGCTAGAAAACTTAGGAAAACATGAGAAGAAGAAAGCTCCTGAAAGCGCTTGGAAGCTACTTTTCTATTCTTCGACGTGGTGCTACTCGATATACCTCATGTTTTTTGCCGGTTATGAGTTTTTTGATCATCCTCCAATCACTTTTTATAGTGAGTATAAATTATTACAATTTACATAGAAAATTACTGAAACTTTTTTATTTTGCTACATTATAATTTACAGAACTCTACATTAAAAACTACTGTAACAATGAACAAATGAACTTACAATACAGAAAAGTACATCAAGAGTTTATATTATTTATAAGATACATTTAAAAATATTGAGCATACAGCTGTGAGGAATCATGCACTTCAGAATTACTACTAGTTACATGGTTCTATGTTAATGTTGACTGTAAACATATTTGAACTTTTCCAAGTGTATTGCGTATTTACTGTTGTGGGATACCACCTTTTAATTCCCCTTCAAAGCTATCATTCAACATTCTAATCATATTGAAACAATCCCATGGCTTCATGTTGGCTTAGGGTAAGACAGTATTTGTAGGTTCTGTGGTGCTGTTTAGTTTCTAATTAAATTGTCAAACAATTGATTCATTATAAATTAGTTGTACACGGTACTTCGACCCTATTTATACTTTTGTCTCTGCTATGAATAGTTAAAGTAAATGTACCATGAATTTTGACAAGATAAGGTATGTAGAATCAATAAAATATTCGTCAAAATAACATATCAAAGAATTGATGATGGTATGGTTCAAACCTAATACTCATCCACTCCTGGAGGCTGTTTGAATTCTGAATTGTTCGAGGTCCTTTGTTTAATCCCTGACCTTGCATTTAGACCATACACTCGAGTAGTTTTTCAATAGCTGTAAACAAATCGCAGTTATAATATGATTCTTATTGATTTTGTCCCTTGACCTTTGACTGAGGTGATTCAATTAAGTATGTTCCCTTCTCTGTTTGAGATTATTTGTTTGTTTCTAGAATGGAACAGAGGCCAATATGTTCCGAGAGACATATATGCATTCTACATGATTCAGATGAGTTTTTATTTACATTCTGTATATGGAACTCTCTACCTGGATGTTTGGAGAAAGGATTCAAAGATGATGCTCATGCACCATTTCATAACCATGCTCCTTGTGGGATTCTCGTATGCATTCAGGTTCTTGAAATATTATTTTACATACAATTGTTTAAAGTGCCAATACAGCACTTTTGTTCTGTTGTCTTTTTCCTGAATATGTAGAAAAACACTATTATCTGTCTGGGTTTGAATGCCCGCATCGGCATTCAAAATTCTTACCTGTCCCGTACTAGGTACAAATGTATAAATTGACATTCAAAGGGAGGTCAGAAATAAGGTAGAAATGCCGTAAGCTGCAAAGTATTAGGTTACCGAATGCTTCATCGATGTCGGGCCATGCTGTTGTTATCGCGCGGCCACCTGTTCTTCCTGCTATTGTGAAGTCCACCAAGGATATAGCATTGTTCTAAACCACCGAAACCGAAGGCAAAGCAATAAAATACATAGTTTGTTCTGTTTCACCACAGATCTTTGGCAACTAAAGTTCTGAAACAAGGAAATAATACCAGTATTGTGTTAAGACTCATGACTCATTTATAATCTTCAGTTAGTCATCCTTAATTAACTGCATGTCCTCGATCAGCTCCATGTATACATTTTGTGGCTTTCTATATTAGAGCGACCTGTATGCGTCTTGGTAAAAATGGGGGTATTGTTGTGTTACATTTTTCTTATCATAGTTTATGTGGTAATATAATGAAATTATTCATCCGTAATAATTTATGACTGAACAATTATTGTCAGGTTCCACCAGGTAGGAGTATTCGTGCTCTTCTTGCATGATGTAACTGACATTATATTGGAATCTACAAAACTGGTTTTGTACCATAAAAGCAGAGGCGGAAACTGGGTTAAACTATGCGACACAATTTCTACCTTCGGTTTTGTTCTGTTTGGCTTGGCCTGGTAAGTAGATCAGTTGTGTAATCTTTTACTGGTAAAATTATTCGATAATTTGTTAAGGTGATCCTACAGCTAGAGTAAATATTGCATTCATCATTTTTCGATCTCCACTTCTTGCAGGTTCGTTTTCCGTCTGTACTGGTTCCCGTTGAAAGCTATGTATGCTGCGGGTCACACTAACCTTATCACTATCGACGGAGGCCCTCCGTTCTACTTGTTTTTCAATATTTTGCTCTGGTTACTTCTAGGAATGAACATTCACTGGTTTATGGTAAGCAAAAAATTAACTGCACTGTTCGTTTTAGGTTATCATTTACCTAATAAATTCAGCCTTAACTTTAAAAAAAATACAATTGCCTACATGGTATAGATTATATTCACTACTCACCTTTCCACCTACCTGTCATTATATATATTTTTCTGTAAATATACCTCCATATGTAACATTGATAGAATATTGTTCAAATTTACTGCTGTATTTGGAATGTAGCCAAGTAACCGCAAGCTGTCTGCCAGATAAAATCTTCCACATAGTTTGCATTTTCTAAGACATTTTTTGGTTATGCCTGGTGATATAAGGTTACATCCCAGGAGAGCGTACATGGACCTCTAAATGATAGTTAACTTTACAAGGAGTGACATTTAACATTACTATCAGTAATATTCATATTCTGCATGTCATGTTGAAAATAGATTTCATTCGTTATTTCTAAAAGCACTTATTCAGTATTTGACTTGTGTTGACAGTTCTGGTAAGAATAGATCTTATATNAAAATAGATTTCATTCGTTATTTCTAAAAGCACTTATTCAGTATTTGACTTGTGTTGACAGTTCTGGTAAGAATAGATCTTATATTACATTTAGTAAAGTGGAAAAGGAATATATATATATATGGATACACGCTGCGTATAATTTAGAATGATTACATAACTATATATATTTCTAAACTAAATACTGAATACTTCAAAATGATCCCAAATTTTTGTTATTCCCAATCTTAAAAAAGTATACCATGTTTTTTGTGATTCGATTTCCAATAGTAGCTCTTTGAGGACAATAATAAATTTAATCATTCATTCTATTTCATCAAATGCCTGCCCTCTGAATCATCTCTAAAGCTTGAAGGAAACATTCATGCAATATTAATGTACTCACTCACTCTCACTTCCCACGACGTGAGAGTAATAGTTGGCCTTGTTTAATTTGTAATGCTCCAGTTTGATTGATGACAGGTGTAATTACTGCTTTTTTCACATTGTCAGCGCCCACGCGCCTCATAATTACTCCAATAGGACGGGATCAAGCAGTTAATTTTATTGTTATGTGTTTGATTTCAGTAGACCGAGTCTTTTTTCCCGCTGCTATTGTCCTTAATGGAGATTGGTACAATTGAACTTGTGCTTTAATAATAGACTTTTGATATTTTTTAGCAGCAAAAATAACATTCCAATCCCAGTTTTTCTTTGAAAAGTGAGAGATTAAATTGCTTTGACAGCAATTGAATTTTTTTGGGGGGTTTGACATCTGTGATTTCAACCTGACTGTGTGGTAGATCGATATTCATTACTTTCAAATGAATTACTGAGTCGACGCCAACCTAATTTGCTTCAAAGAATTCTTTTTGATCGACTGGTTACTTTCATATAAGGATATAAAAGTTCACTACTGAAAGTAATAAATTATTCATGAAGCTAAACTGGAATTGGTGGCAGGCAAATGTCTGAACTACGAATTAACTTTATACGGACTGTCTCAGTAGATTGTTCTTTACATAAAAATATGATCAACCACCTACTTTTATGGTTATCCAACAATGGTAAAGACGTCACTTATCGTTACTAAATTCATCATTGTCATAGTTTTTTTATTATTGATCCTTAGTTTCTATACGTCATATCCCAGGCTAGCGTTCCTTATGAGTCAGATTGTTAATCATTTTCCCTAAAGAATTCAATCTTTTGATGTATCATCTATTGTCAGAATTTGAAGGAATTTTGACTTTGTTGATATAAATACATAGTAAAGTTGTGACAGTAATTGTATAGTACATTCAACAATGAGTAAAAACGGTCCACTATGGCAGAGTGGGGAATATGGGTAATGATGAACCCCATAGGCCATATTCCGATGCCTCATGAAACCAACAGTCAATGTAAATCGATATGAATGAATATGACAACTTTAGTCCCGTGGGTTGATTTACCTATCCTATTTGGATCATGATTAATGTTGATATTTCTCTTGCAAATCTACAAAAGAATTCATACAGATATTTTTTCTCTATTTTAGCTCATTATCAGAATGGCCTATCGCGTCATCACTGGTAAGGGGACAAAAGTAAAGGATATTAGAGAATTCGAAGATTCTTCCAGCGATTCGGACGGCTCTCCAAAACGGGCCACTGCTAATGGAACCTTAAGGTAGTACTTCATATTGCAGTACAATACAGATATCTGTTACATCAGCAATCAAGTCAAAATGCTTGTTATTTTTTGTTATCCACTTTCTGCCCTGAAACTATACACCTATCTAGTTAACTATTTAAATAGATTGTCACACTGCACTTACTTCCAGTTGACAGGTCTGAAAGAAAGCTCATTTTTCTTAATCTAGTCTGAGAATGGATCATGAATTAATGATGTTGAGATATTGTCACTTGATAATACACATATTCATGCTTCCACATACTAATGCCTAATGCTGTTTAAGGCTCGGGTGAAGTGTACATCCCTGGCATCCCTTGCTGGAGAAAAAATACAGTTGTTTCCAGCTTTTACATAGCCATGACCCCATGTTACTTTGTTACATCAAGTGGAAACTCTGTATCCAAATTATGTTAAGGGTACCAGAGTAAAATCGCACTCGCCTTGATATGGTGTGTAATTTCTAGAGCAGAATTACATAAATCATGTTGAGCTGTTTTCAAGGTCAATAGCTACTCCATGAAAATATTTAGCGCTTAACTAAGCAATCTGAGAAATAGCTTAAGTAAAATGCTTTATTGCAATTCAACCACACTTAGAAGAAAAATATTATACTGTTATTTTCTGGCATTGCATTTTAGTTTATGATAACCAACCAAACTAACTTGAATAACACTTGCATCATTGTTGAGTCATATCAATATTGATCGAAGCTACATGTTGATACTTTGTACACTGTTCCATCAGATTGTTTTCGTCTTTGTCATTAGATGACCTTTGAGCAGTTAATAATTGTTCTTCTGTTATCAGATCACTTATGCAAGTAATAATTAAACTTTGTCTTACAGCATTCTTGATATGTTACTACTTTGTTTTACAGTAATCTGAAAGTAAAGAAAGAGCCGAAGAAACATCGTTGAGTGTGCTGATATTGTCATTATCATTAGAGCCTTCCCTTAAAACATGAAAATTTCTATACTTTTAACTATATATTGTAACAAGTAATTGGCCAGAGAAGCATTCAAACAGATATGTTGTTATAGTCACACAACATCAGTCAAGAAGGATATAATTTTTGGCGATATTATTGAGGTTATATGAAGTACAGTATTGCATTATTCGATTACAAATTTAACCACCATACTATAAATACGGTACAAAATGACGTTCCCATTGGAAAATCCAGCCATACAAAAGTTTGTTTGCCTCATTTTTTGATGGCAATATTAATCAGCGATGTGTTCTGGCATTATTAAGATTTATACTAGTGTATTCCTGAAATCCATGTCTAATGTTTTTTTATATTTCAAATATTATTGCATTGATTTTGTTAAATTATTTATTACGTTTCCAGAAATCAATCAGTTGCAATCCATATGATACATCCAGTAGATTTAGACAAAATAATTGTCCTATTATGTCAAAATAATCATTCAGCGGGCTATATGCAGTTATGCATCCGAATATAGTGCAGTAGTCTGTGTCAGCGCTCTGTCCACTATGGTTTTCAACTGTCAGCAATAGCAGGAAATTACTTCCTACTTGATGGCCAATGCAGGTACACCACTGATCCAGCACCTCTTATATCCAGACAAAGTTATCTACGCCTGTCTAGATCATTCATGATAAATAAAAGTACAATTTTATATATGTTATGCAATCACACTTACTGTGTTTGACATTGATTTATTGCTGTCTAGAGAATGGTAGCCCTCTGCTAGTTGCTGATATAACTATATCATGCTAAGCGCTGATGTTTTTCATTAAACAATGAAGCCGAATATCTAGCAAGGCTGTTGAACCAGTCAAAAAACTGTCAGTATACCTGTATCTCATTTTCAAATACTTTTTCTTCATTTGAACAGAACCACGCCTGCCCTTTTTTAGCATTATGTAGTCATTTTTGTTAACGATTAAAGTCATTACATGTCACATAACAGTAATGTAAATATGGGTTTTATGTATACCAATAAACACCCATTGTCATTAGCAAGAAATATCTGCAGTGAACTAGAGATTTTAAAACAAAGTCGAAACTTCTTACGATATATATATATGTAATTTTTTGCATTCTTTTGATCGTTCTGTACCGTGAGTAAATTTATCCAGTTATTTACTGTTAGAATTTTTTTCATGCGAAAGAGGAGCATGAAAGTTTTAAAATGTGATCAATGATCAATTTCTTCTAGTTTGTGCTAGCATTCTTCTTCATATCTCCCTTATACTAAACATCAGCACTTTGTTACAACATGACATTTCTTCAAGCATTGCATTCTATGATTTTGCAATTAATTCAAAATCATTCTATGCTCTTGTGTTTATGTTCATGTCCATGCAGTAAATTTGTTTGATCATTGATTTTTGACATTCATACTTTCATCTGCATATTTATTAATTTGAAAATGAATGGCCATGCTTTACTGGGGCATAATTCTTGATTGAGCAATGTAGCAATTTTTTAAGTGCAGCTAAAAGCCTGGTGTTTTCCTCAAAAGAAAAAATCCCTTGCATAAATGATGTTCATTTGAGAATTATGGGGTTCCTAAATTGAGCCATTGCCATCCAATCTCAGTCTCCCATTAATGACCTTTAAATTGTTATAAAGGCCTCGTTGATAGTGTTAGCAATTAAGATTTTTCTAAATAAATTAACACTTCTTGCATTTGAATGTTAAAGATTGCAGAATTTTTGAATTATGCCCGCACCTAATTAGGAATTAATTGGCGTGTGAACCTGAAAACTTTATGTGAGTTTGAGTCGAGCACTCCAGATTATGAATGACTCTAGAAATTGCGCAAGTATATATCTACTGACATAACTGGAAGTTGCCGATTCCCTCAACAATGTTTTGTTATGCTGCCTTATGCAGGTTGACTTAAGATTTATAAAAACATGAGTTAAGATTGTTTATTTCTTGTAATGTTTATAACTGGACCTGCTATTTTTCTGTTTTAAATTCTTCCTTTGTGTTCATTTGTTTTTACCTTGAATCCAGTATGATTATATCTCAATGCTACACTGTGCTAGAAGAACAAATTTCAAATCGCATTCTTTTGACAACTTCTAAATTCCTAATGTGATTTCATATCTGCCATCAGACGACCCATTGAAAACCCATTGCTATGGTAGGATTTATTTTTAAATTACTGCTGATGAAATGTCCAGAATTCATTGCAAAGATTCATATTTGTCAACTCGTTATGTATTAACCGTCTCTTGAAACATTGAATAGAATAAATCTATACGCAGTCTTGCAATGCTTCTGAAATCTGTGATTTTATAGAATAAACCTATACGCAGTCTTGCAATGCTCTTCAATTCTGTGATTTTAATGTAGATCATTGATGCCATTGAAATATGCCAGATCTAAGATGATTATATGTGGCATAATAGAATAAATTGAAATAAAGTATCAACAAAATTGACAGGGATTTAGTGCGATTACAAGAAAATAAATGGATGTTGATATGTCTTAGTCATATATTTCTTCTTATAAATGAATTGAGTCTTTACTTTCTCCTATCGTTCGCTGGTTCATTATGGTAGTGTATAAAACATACTGTCTATGTCACAGGGCTTCCCAAACCGGGGACTCGACAAGTTTTAGGGGTCGCAAAGAGTACATCAATTCCGAGTTTCGGAATAGATTTTTTCGGGGTTAATCCAATTCAATCGACCAAATTTTTTCATTGAATATTAGTTTATGTATTACGTCTCAGATGTGCTAATTTCAGCGTGATTGCACCAATAGAACTTCATTTATAAGCGTCAATTGTACTTTGCCATCTAGCGGTTGGTAGTTTTCACTTCACTTAATGGTTATAAATGATCCTGCAGTGACATCTAGCGGATGGCAATTTTTACTTCACCAAACTCGAATGAATAAACTTAGGTGAAGTAATAATTTCCAACCGCTAGATGTCACTGCGGGATCATTTATATCCGTTAAGTGAAGTGAAAACTTCCAACCGCTAGATGGCAAAGTACAATTGACGCTTATAAATGAACTTCTATTGGTGCAATCATGCTGAAATTAGCACATCTAACAAAAATTTTGATAAATTGAAAGGGCTTGCTAGCAAACAAGTTTGGGAAGCCCTGGTCTATGACTCTCTGCACACGACATATGGTTAAGCCTCGTGAATATCCTATCTGGCAGGAGATATGGCAAAAATCCTAGTGGTTTGTTATTGCACTGCTGAGTCAAGAGAAACGCGCCTGTAGTTACGAAATCGTCATGTGCAAAAGTACAAACAAATATAGATAGTTTGGAATGGACTGGCAAAGTGTCTTGCATTTTTTCTTTTTTTATCAACGCACCTAAAAAAGCAATGACATACGTTCCAAAATTCTGTCGTCAGGAAAAGTAAAATATGACGAACATCCCGAGATCATCTGCTTGCTCATCAACATCATCACCCATAACGATTATGGAAGATATTCTCCAACAATTAGGATCAACCAATGATACAAATGAGCTCGTAGATCTGTTTATAAAGGCAAAGAGGTATTTTACTTCACTCTCTCTCTTAGAAGTTATACTCGTCATTATTTGGGTCAGGTATGCAAGGCTCTAATTTATAAGTTCGGTTCAAGGGTAATTTTTGTATGTAGAAACAAGGGATGTTTTCGAATTGAAGATTAAGGTTGGCTCATTTTTTCCATAGCACACTTCACAACTCTTGTGGGAGAGGAGACTCCATCCTGAGGAGAACTTCATCTCCTGTTAGCGATGTTCACTATGAAGATGAAGAATACACAGGATTCATTGCTAACTCTTTTGTAACATTGCTGTTGTACTACGTCAAAGATTTTGAAGTCTTCCATGCTGCAACTGAAGCCTTGTTGACATTGATAAAATGCTTTCCTTCTCTTCAATCAATGCTTGGAAAATCTGGTAACAATATATATAATATATATATTAATATATTATTTAAATTTTTGAATGATAATAAAAAACTGTAACTGTTTTTAGTTACAGTTCTAATCGCGGTAAGTAAACGCATGTTTGCATAACCACTCTCAAAATAAGCTCACCTTTCTTTTGTCTTGTATCCATTCATCTAGAAATGATCACAAATTTATTACAGGTGTTACTAGATTACAATATGCCTTATTCAAATCCCATTAAACTAATCTCTATGAATGACTGTTTTTTCTAGGTTTACATCATAATCTAATGACTGTACTGTATTCCTACGTCATTGCTGCCGAAGAAAATGAGGGAAGCATTCACCAAAAGATACGTATGCAGGAATGCATTATTAATCTATACCTAGCATTGACATACGAGTGCGAAGACAACATTGATATATCCGTTGAAGTGGATCTTTTTCATGCAGTTGTCCAATACATAAAGGTTTTCTTATCTATTCATTTGTTATCTAATCTGTTCAGTCTCCATGTCATGTTTTTTTTCTTCATGCTATAGAATGGTAAACAAAGCTCTTCAAAGTCTCTTGGAAATGGACTGAAGCTGATGAGTTATCTTATTGCTACAGAAGACCAGTTGAGAACCCCAGGTAATTATTTGCATGCTGATAATAAAAGTATAGATAATCTCATAATAAATGTCTTCGTATTTAAAATGTGTATAAGGGTATTATTTCTATAGATTGAAATACAGATAATTAATATGTGCCTGACCTCTCTCATAGAAAATTCCATGATCGTAAAACAGAACTGTCATTCTCGAAAAGTATGGCGACAACAGTGCCTGGTCAAAGAGATATCTTGGACCTATACCGGCCAGGAAAATGTCCCAGACAAATTGGAAAGTTCTGCCCTATCCACAGTTTTATCAATCATGAACAGTTTTTTGATTGATTCATCAGATATTCAGTTTTATGGATTGAAATGCCTTATTGCAATGTTGTCTGTTGGTAAGTTTAGCTAAATTTTATTGTATGTTTTCAGATTGATTGCTTGACTATTAATGTCATTTTTATTATAAAGCAATTGTTATTGTGTTATCTTGTAATACTGTCCAGATGGCAGTTCCGAGATTCTATGGGCTGGTGGCGCATTCGACTCTGTGCTACATTGTTGCCATCATTATTTCAGCAGCTATGAGATACAACTTGAAGGCATTGTACTACTGAAGAAACTGCTAATGGGTCTTTTGTATGAGCAGCCTCTACTTAATCACTATATGAAATTCAGTACCATTATTGTCCTTCGTTTTAACCGTTCTCTACAACAGGTATAACAGTAGATTTCAACTGATGCCACTAGAGAGCATTCTTCTGTCAAAATATGGGATGCTATCCAACGCCATTAGCTGTGCCATCCACACATATTCTCACTCGGAAGTAATCATGCACTGTGTTTGTGATATAATCAAGGTGATCAAATTTTATTAGAAAAATTCAGAAAATTCTAAAGTCATTGAGCTGAAATTATTAAAACATATCCTGTGATATACCTATAATACAATATTGTAATAATCTAATTCCAAGCTGATCGTATTATAGATTCTGATCCTCTCATCTGATGAAATTTGCAAACATCTGATCAATGACTGCATCCCAAAAACTTTATTGCAAATGCTTACCCAGAGAACCGAAGATATAAAATCAAAGCAGTTTTCCAAATCTGAGTATTCAGATGAAACTTTAGGTCCTGTTCATCAAAGCATATTATCGTGCCTTTCGCTGTTTGTGACTGAAATGAAAAACTGGTGAGCTTTTAGTGTTTACAATTGCACGTTGCTATGTCACTGTTTGCTTGCAGTTTAATTCCTTGCACAAAGATGGCTTAATAATTTTAGTTTATTTTGTTTAATATTCAATGTATTTGTTGCATGGACTCAGTCGGCAAATAACGCGCACGCTTCTAAATGGTGGGCACGGCAGCATCGAAGTATGTTGTATGCTGATGCTCGGTACGCCTTTCCATCGTGATGACATGGAATGTCAATCACTGCTTGCGTCTGCTTGTCTCACTTCTCATATCTGTGTGGTATATGTCTTTAGTAATCATGAATAATATTGTCTGAAAGACATTATTATTCGCACTGTTAGCAAATGGCCATTTATCCAGCTTGTCTTTAATCCGATTATGCCACTTCCTCCACTTCCTAGAATATTTTTACTCATCCCTAACCTCTCAAGTAGAAACCAAAGTAACAATGCTCTCACGGAACTGACTTGTGAATCGAAATTCAGTAATAGCAGCACATTGTTACTGAGCATATATATGAAATATCACCTTGTTCACCTTTTCTTACTGGCTTGACTGGTTCATAAACATATGATGTGAATTAGGATGTTGCAATATACCTATTATTACAGCAGATGATTGTAAGACTAATAAAACATTATTTGAGTGACAGATATTAGGAATCTTTCAGACAATAAACAGCTGGATAAATGGTTTTCATAAATCATGTCAAATGTCATTTGTTAATATCATACTTTGCATCTGTTTCATTTTGCTTGTGTTCAAGGTGGATTGCATGTTGAACACCGCACTTCTATTAACGTTGCACGGTTACAAAACCATGAATGTTGAGAACGTAAAATCTTGCATTAGACTTTTCTCGACATCACGCGACAGTGTTAGGAATCAAGTCATTGTCGGTGTTTTGTTACGGTCTGTAACTCATACCTTCTCTTTCTAATATTCTTAACTATATCTGTCCATATAATTTTTTTAACAATATTTGATTGATTGAATCTTTATGTTCTTCTTGAGGTTTTGTGTAAGTAACAAGTTCTACTTGTGATTGACAGATTTCTTCTCCAACAAAACGATGATCCTTCTACTATAGATTGGAAAAATTTGAACTTCAATAGTTTATTTCCGATATCTCTTAATGTTGCGTTGCGTGCTACAGTAAGTAATTTATGAATTCTAAAAGGACAGTGAAAAACTTATTAAGATGTTCTATTTTTTACAGAGTAAGAAAATATCTAGATATTGTGGTGACTGTATTGCACAAGGTCTTGATTTGGCAAATGAAATTACAAATGCTACATGGATTCCAGGTGGGTATTTTAGTATTGTATTATTTGCGATGACTCGATGAGAGCAAGTATTTGCTTCCATTTCAGAAGGCGTCAAACTATCGGCAGCTAACCACATTGAGGAAATGTTTATTGATTATGTGAAGGAGTTGAGAGAAAGGTAATTGTGCATACATAATATTTCTTTATTTTAGCTAAAGGGAAGTATTTCTTTTTGATTAATATTTCCCTTCCCTTCAGACCTAGATTTGAAATACCCATAACTGACATCACATGCTCTAATAGTTTGTCAGTGACAGAAAGTTATTGTCATTGCTTCAAAGTAAGTGTCTAATGAGTAACTTTTATCGATCTAAGCAAAACAGATCTAGATGTCGTCTTTGTTTTCCTGCAGAGAACATTGAAACAAAAGCAAACAGGGGAGGAAAATTCTTCTGTCCGTAGAAAAAGATTCGGCAGTGATGTTCCTTTTCAGGATCACTTATGGATTTCCTTTGATGATTCTGATGATGATTCACATCCCTGCTATTCCTCTGCGCCATCCACTCCAAACAAGGATAGCAGAATTGCTAGTGCCAGTGTAATGAAGACATGTCTTGAATGCAAAGAGATTTCCAAACTTTTTGGAGTTAGCTGTTACACTGCAGGGTTTACAGTTGTGGATGTGGATAATTGTTTTGATGCTTTTGATGACAATATTGAAACGGTATTCAATTTTCATTTAAGATTAAAAATTTACAATAAAGTTGCAGATAAATCGGGTGGTAGTTCAACCGTGGTATACCATAAAATATATATATTCAAAGATATCAATAAGATAGGGGTAAAATTCAAGGTTCTGAACAGGATTTATAAAAACCTCATTACCTCAAATAAATTCATTAAGAAAGAACCCTGTATATATAATTGTTTATATTTTGTCAGGTGAAGACTTTTGATATCTCTAGCAACCACCTTGATTCCCTTCTACCATTGGTTAATTGCCCAGCGTCTTCAACACTGCTCAATCATATCACTTCATTTTTTCTTGGCCATAACAATCTTGGGAATTTTCCATGCTGTCTTGCGCAGGTAAGAATGGAGTGAGCAATCTAACATGAGGGACCAGCAGTTTGTTGTTATTCCATATATATAACTGCATTTATCTCCTTATTATCAGGCTCTTGAGAATTTAACAGAACTCAAGCTACAAAACAACAAACTAACTGAATTTCCGATCTCCATTTTTCTGCACTGTGGTAATCTGCATGTCTTGGACTTGAGTCACAATGTGATCGAGGATTTTACCATTCAACGAGAAAGAAAATTGGAAAATTTGACCAATTTGAATCTATCTCACAACAAATTGAATGGTTTCCCATTCCTTTTAATTCAAGGCTTGAAGAATCTCAACAACTTAAATGTTTCTCACAACTGTATAAGAAAATTGAAAGGTAGAATTTGTAACTTTGTTGCAATCAATGGATGAGTGGTGTTTTTGTTCTTATGTTTCTTCATAATTATTTAGCTGAAGACGAGGAGATTCCTGTGAAGGAGTTGATTAATCTGAGTCATAATGAAATTGAAAACTTCCCACATAGTTTCGTTCTTGCATCTCACAGTCTCAAACATCTTGATGTCTCCTGGGTATATATTGTCATTCAGTTTTGTCCTCGTATAAATATTCTGTTCTTCATTTGAAGGAAAATTTAAAACTTTCTATTGATACCATTTGCAGAACAACATTAATATGTGTGAAGATGATCAAGAGCACGGACAAATAATGAATGTGTCATTAGCTAGACTCGATCTGAGCCATAACAGATTAACTCAATTTCCAGATTCATTGCTACAACTGAAGCGTCTTAAAGTAAGTTATTCAAATCTTCAGATATTTTTTATTTCATGTCTGTATATCATTTTGCATATAATATTCTTTTGATTAATTTCAGTCGCTCAATGTTTCATACAATCAAATCGGCAGTTTCAGCACTTCCATGCAGGCACCGGTAGCACTCGTCAAAGATCTCGACATGTCGAACAATGAGATCACGGATATTGAGTTTTTCTTGAAACGTGTCATCGGAACT
>QXVX01010012.1:1315-12890 GCA_013436065.1 Halocynthia aurantium | reverse complement strand
CATTCCTATCAAGGTGGAAACACCGGAGTTAGCTATAACCACACCAACAACAAACAACAATGCGGACGGTGATCGGACACTTCAACTTATCGTGGCTGTCATATGTGGACTTTTCATCGTCATTCTGATAATTGCAATCATACTCTTCTGTACAAGGTAAGACAATCAGTAAATTTCATAAATAAGCCCTGGGCGATAATTCGAAAAATAAGGATGAGGGAATTTTTTTAGAATGTTTGGTGATTAATATTTAAAACAATTAAACGCTTCGTGGGTGGGAAGAATTTACCCGAATATACGCCCATGGCTGTTTCGTGAAATATTATCTGAAAAATGAATCAAAGTGGTTCTATTCGTGAATTTTACAGTATTGTTGCTCTGGTTTGCTCGGATTTTTAATACGCCCATGGGTGATTTTTCAGCAAGGAAAACTCTGGGCACTCTGGGACTTACGACCACTCACAAACCGATGTTATATTTATTCAATTATCATTACAGGAGAAGAAATAAAAAGAAAAAAACCCATCTGGACATGGAGAAGCAGCCGATGTTTAATACCAAAGAATATCCTGGACATAAGACATACGTAGATCCAACGACTTACGAAGATCCACATCGAGCTGTTCGTGATTTCACCAAAGAAATTGATGCAGCGTGGATTAAAATTGAAGAAGTTATTGGAGGAGGTGAGAGAGCTTGGATTTATAATTTCTATAGATTCAATGGATGCCTGGGAAAATATGAAACCATGAAACTTCAGGACATCATCCTTAACATAGTAGGTCCCATTAGTCTACGACAGGGGTTCCCTACCTTTATCATTATATCATGAGGTCTAGTGCAGGTATGCGCAACCTGCGGTCGTGAGAAGGATGATGTACGGCCGTGAGAGGGATGCCGTGTCATCACAATATTTACCATCTCACTTGAAATATAACGACGCTGTGTGTCAATATGTCGCCCATTCACCATGAAACTTACCAATAATTTATCAGCAGCATTTTAATTCACAGCGGTTCATTGTAGGGAAATAATGCAAAATCATACGTGACCATGCTTTCACGATTTCGTAATCACGATGCCGTAGCGCCAGTGGGTTAAATCTATGCGGCCTATTAGATCAGAAAGGTTTGCGCGCCCCTGGTCTAGAGGTTTTATTACTAGTCATTTCGTCACATTGCTTAAAATCTCATTTGTGATTTAAAAAAAGGAATTTCAATCATGAAGTAATAAACCTGGATCTTTTGATTTGAATAATTTTTTATTCAATGTTTCCAGGTGAATTTGGAGATGTTTGTCGCGGAAGAATGCGACAGCCTGGAAAAGCGGAGCAAGACGTTGCAATCAAGACACTAAAAACGGGGTACACGACCCAACAGAAGCTTGATTTTCTGGGTGAAGCTTCAATAATGGGTCAGTTTGATAACCCGAATGTAATTAGACTTGAGGGGGTCGTTACAAAAACAAGACCATTGATGATCGTAACGGAGTACATGAAGAATAGATCATTGGATGCTTTCCTTCGGGTAAGTGTAGAAATGTTTTAATATATGGTCGTAATATTAGCTGCATGGCTTGGGTGTTGCTAGATCATGGGTGTATTGACCACTAGAGCTTTAATTGACCTCTCTCGCATTCAGTTTCTCTACAAGCGGCCACTATGTGCTTTATATTATGTGAGCCACCCTAGTTGATACAAAAATGCAGTGGAGGTACATTGTATTAAAGTAGGATCTGTACACATTATCTGTCATAAACTGTCCGCTAGGTATCGCTATACTGTTACTGTTTCTTAGGAATTCTGATGTAAATATTATTTTATGTTTAGAATCATGACGGTGAACTTACAGTTCCACAACTTGTCGGAATGCTGCGTCACATCGCGAGCGGAATGAGATATCTTTCTGACATGGGATACGTTCACAGAGATCTTGCAGCAAGAAATATATTGGTTGATGACAGACTGGTTTGCAAAGTTTCTGACTTTGGTCTGAGCCGTGTTCTTGAAGATGACGCAGATGCTTCTTACATCACAAGGGTGAGTAGTGAGTAGTGGAGTCAGGGCAGTGTTCGGGTTGTAGGGTTTTATTTTTATATTGGTCACAACCACCACCATCATTAGTTGTCTATAAAATTTATACTTGTTATCTTTGAAAGGGAATGGTGTTGTAGAATGTAGAGGCATAATAGAGCAAAAATATTACATCAATTTCAATATTTTTTCATTATTTTGCAGGGTGGTAAGATACCAATTCGCTGGACTGCTCCAGAAGCTATTACTTTCAGAAAATTCACCTCAGCCAGCGATGTTTGGAGCTTTGGGATCGTCATGTGGGAGGTGATGTCATACGGTGAAAGACCATACTGGGGAATGTCCAATCAAGATGTAAGTGTTCATGTAATGCCTTAACAACCAGTCCTTAGTCCACAGGCAGCAAATAATTGTAATCTTCCATTTTTTCAGGTTATCCAGGCAGTAGGATCCGGATATCGTCTTCCTGCTCCCATGGATTGCCCCCACATCCAACATCAGCTCATGCTCGACTCTTGGAAGAAGGATCGCAACCAGAGACCGAAATTTTCCCAGATTGTTGCAAGACTTGAAAAAATGCTGAAAGAGCCGACGTTACTATCATCAACTGTTGAGAAAGAGTGAGTTTTTTGTTGTATCTTCTTGTTTTCTTGCTCGACTTATCTGACCGAGGTAAAGCCTAAAATACACCTCAAATTATATAGAAAAGCATTGATATTGCAGCTTCATAGCTTCGTGTAGAGTTTGAGGTTCTGGGGTGGATTATTGAATATGTGTATCCATGATTATATAGGCGTGACATTACCATCAGGCCTACATACAGCAGTGAAATTATCCTATCATGTTACTTTTGTATCACTTTTAGTACAACACGTCTGGTGCTTGTAAACTTTAGTTGATTTGGTTCTAATGATGTCAGTTGTCTGCTATTTATTCATGACAGTAAGATGGAAGTGGTATCTTTCAGTGAGATCTTTTGCCAGCTGAACAGATTTTTGCACAATGTTCTTATGAAACAGTTACTTCGAGTTATTTTTTCCGAGGCCTTTATTTCGATTTCTTTCATTGCAGTAAAACTGGCAAAATGGCTCAAATGCAGCGAACCAAGGGCGACAGTAGTGACGTAAATACCGCGACCACGGGCACAAGTACGGGGTCCAACACGTCTACGAGCCGAACCGCGACCCCTAACGACGATTTGAGTTACCAGGACGACCTGGGTCATCACACTTCATCGAGCGCGACCTCTGACCCCATGTCGGTTCACTATCGCCCTGGCGATGAGCTCCATATGCCCATTTCCAAGTCTTCACCCTCAGTTTCCGTGACCTCTTCGATAGCGAGTCCCGCATCTTTAGGGGTCTGGCTTGACGAACTGAATCTTGGACAATACAAAGACACTTTTACGAAGAACGGCTGCACTTCGCTAGAGCAAGTTTTACAGCTTACTTCAAGGTACATATTTTGTTTTGAATATTAGTACACAACGTGAAGCATGATCACATTCCTTAGTACCATGGAGACGTGAGGTATACTGATATAAGTAGTATTGAAACGTGCTCTAGATTCTATTCATTGGTGTACAACCGACGGCCAAATGTGGCCCGCGAACCGAATTTGTGCGGCCCGCGGGAAGCTGCAGTTTTTTAATAGAGTACGGTTCGTAACAGGAATTCAGTGCCACTGTTTTTGATGTTATATGAATAGCATCCCTAAACTTGATTTATTTGATTTGCAAAAAAAACAGTCACTCGTAGATAGTGGATGTGAAATGTAAATGCGGCCCGTCGTCTAATCTGGTTAAGTGTATTTGGCCCGGATTTGCGAACTACACCATTCACGCAGATTTTTAATGTTCGCGGCCGTGTTCGTATCGGCGAAAGTTCGTAATACGAATGTTCGTATCTAGAGGACTTACTGTATAAAGAATATGTTGTGCGTCCAACAAGACGACATTACAATCTGTCTATTGAAATATATTCAAACTTCCTTACCTACATCTTGGGAAAGTCCTCATAAATTGTAGCGTTGTAGTATACTGCTCGACGGGACTAAGGAATCACGTCATCTTCAACTTGTCACTTTTTTGCATGTTTTTTTTGCACTATCACTGTTCGTTCACATATTCAATTCAATATTTTCAGTGACCTTTCACGAATGGGAATAGTTTTAATTCAACATCAGGATCGTCTTCTAGAGAGCATTCGTACAATGCGGGAATTGTCCAGTCACAATCATAATATGAACAGTCAGCGTCATTCGAAAACTTATTATCAGCACAGAATAAAGACTTATGATAACGAAGGACCTCCCAAATATGAGGATACCGTTCTTAATGGTAGAATACCAAACGGGATCCCGGTATGATGAAAAAGAAATCAGTCATTTAGCATGTGGACCTCTTGTTCTGCTATGAAATAGTAGCTTTGTCCATAACCGTATTGCAATAGTAGTAACAGTAGCAATACGGGCGCGAACGTGATGTCACAACCTGTGACATATTACTGACTATGGAATATTAATCAGTAAATTTGGTTGTGAAATATTATTGTTTGGGGAACAGAAAACTTCAAGGACCAGTGAGTTGTGCAAACATTTTCAAATATCTTGTATTGATGCACGTCACAATTAAGAGATATATGTTTCTATTGCTTAGAACAGATCCAGTGGTCTCGGGTGTGTACACCTATAGGGGTTACACCTGGTGATCCCATTATTTTTTATACGTTGTCTGTGTAACATCTTTTTCCATGAATAGCTTAGACCCGGGATTCCCAACTGGGTCCAGTTGGACCCCCTGGGGCCCACAACGCGATTACAGGGTATATAAAAAAACTGATTAACTGAAATAAACGAAATAGGGATGTGGTATCCTTGTACGCTTGTTATCAAATACTAAGTACACTAAGATTAAGTAGTTATATTAAGCAGCAAGTATTATAATTTGATCACCCCAAAAAAATCCTGGCTAAATCAGCGCTTATAGTTCCACAGCGAAAAAAGGTTGAGAAGCCCTTGGATAGACTTTTATAATTTGGGGGAATTAAAATATAGCTTTATTCAGTATGGCTATACCTGATTCTATTCTCTGTGGTTTGTCATTCTAGTCCTCTAGTTACTCTAGTAGTCTAGTCGTCCGATATAAAAATACTACATTACAGGCTTCCTATTGCGATATATTGGATAAAATTGCTGTATAACTGCCCGATTTACGTTGAATTTATTTACATAAACGGTATAGCATTGCTTATAATTGGTTTTCGAGGGCCAGTGATCTTGCAAATGAAAGTAATGTTTGATATCATACAGAAGTAAATAGAAAATACGCTATATTTACCAAATATGTCGTATATACTATATACAGGTAAACTATTGCTTTCTGCAGAACGTTACCAGATTACAATGCCATTTCAGGTCATGTTGCTTGTATGCATGTCTTCCTGCCTTGTCTCCTTTAGCACACCTGTGCTGTGTAAATTGTGGATTGCTTATTTGATTTACCATTTAGGCTGTAGTTGCATTAGGTTATTTACAGAGTGTGTTCAATGCATTTCTATATCAGACTCCATATTTGTAACTGATTAGACTTCACCTTGCATTTAGTAGTTGATTGTACAGAGAGTAGAATTGTATAGACAGCTAATGATGGTAATAATTGTGACTAATAGTAGTGGAGAATACAACGGTAACGGGTGATGATATACTGACGTATAATGGTGGGAAAATGTGAAGCGCTAGTATCTCTTCCTAAACATGACCATCAAAACCATAAACACTACAATTGGAAGCAAATTTACTGCCGAACCCCAACTGCAGTAAAATATTTTCTACTATCAATATATTCAGTGCTCAATAATACATAGTGAGTATGAAAGAGATAGTTGAATAGCGCTACAAGGCATATTATATTCGTTATTACATGTGTAAAGAAATGATATGATATGTATTTTGATCCGTTCGCATGATCTAGAAGGTAGGGGGATTAATGTGTAAGTTTTGGCTACCGATAGCTCAATGATGTACGTTAAAAAATAAACTTTAGAATTTGCTGCATGTTTCAAACTTTGCATGTTTTTATCTTGTATTTTTTTTATATATTTTCTGTGTAATTTATTTTTCTGGATTTTTTTACCTGCTTTGCACTATGTTTTATGTACAGTACAATATTTGAAATAGCGATATTGTTCCTCAACTATGTCTGATCAGTGGAGGTACGTGTAATGGCTCTCTAATAAATATGAGCACAGTAGCAAATTGGTGAAGATTATTTCATTATTTCATTTCATATTAATATACCTTACTCACCGTATGACAATTACGCGTGTTTTTATCGAATTTAGAGGTCACTTTGTCTCAAAGTAAATCAAATGTCATACAACAATCGGAACATTATAATAGTTCATTATAGTAGACAGTAATCCGCCAGTGGGCGATCTTGCACCGTTAAGTAAAAATAATCTAGTTTTAATTTTTTGATTACCAGTAATTGCCTATAACAGACCGTAGACAGTTATCCGCCAGTGGGCGATCTTGCACTATAAAGTACTTTAGCTATCCAAGGATCACTCGGAGGAACTTTTGAATTGAACATCCGTATTATGATTTTTACTGATCTAAACACGATAAAATTGACCAAATATTTTTACAGAATGTTTTTACGGCTATAAGAAAGGTTTTTTGGATTTTTTAACGTCAGTAGAAACCATATTGTGGACGTTTAATTCAAAAATTCCCCGGTATGATCCTATTATGGGCTTTATATGCTTCACTGCAACACTGGTTAGGTAGGACAGTCACAATCACAGCGACGAGCTGGCGTGGCAAAAAACTCCTTTCCAAGCAAAGAAGCAAAGAATATCAGTGGTTCGATGAACAACGATGGCTGAGGTGATTTTGGCAACATTTCAAGCCACCGATTTCGATTAATTGTATCGGAACTCCGCGTCAGTACATCGAGAGTACTTTGTGATGGATTGCAATCCAATAAAGATGGATTTTGCTCCATGGCTCGTATGTAAGGTGAGAATTCATATCCTTAATTTTTTTTCCTTTGTAATGAAGATTTTGTTATCTACTGTTACTTTACATGCTACGTTTTGTATCGCAAAGCATAGGGCAATCCTCCAATTGAATCATATCCTTCCATCCTGCAATCCTTAATTACTTATACAAATGAATACACAGTATTCCTTTATTTTATAAATGTTCAATTCAAATCACTTCCTTCCTTATCCTTAGTGCGAAGATACCGATCCTTATTTTGCTTGATATGAAATAATAAGTAAAGGAAACAATTTAACATGATAGAAAGTAGTTTGCTCCGTTCAATTTATTATATTACAAGCAAAGCATTATACTAAGGTGTGTTGCGGGTTCTGTTATATAATGCTTGTCTCTGTGTTCGGGTTAGGCTGGTTGTCAGTAGCCGAGGTATTAAGTGTCTGTCTTACTTTAACATAAGAACAGTTGTTAGAATATTGTAAAAATCTTCGCTTCATAATATTATCGTGACTTGAGTGAATGCCAACCAACTTATGCAGATACTGATCAGTTAAGACCCCGTCGTGCTTTGACCGAAAAGTCATAAGTTGAATTGGACATAAGGTCAATTAACAACATCGTTGGGGTCAGTAATGGAAAATATAAACCAAATTTCGCGAAAAAAGGCATTCTTCAAATCGTCAAAATAGTCTCTCGTTAAATTTGATCTTTGCAACAGTTATTCAGCAGCATTCCGTTTACCGTGTGTGTATGAGGAATATAACTATTGTTTATATTTCAGATTATTTACTATTCACAAGTATTTGAAAGATCATTTTATCTCGCATATTGAACATGGAAGGCTTCTACTTGACTCTGCTGTTGCTGACATTGGGATTTGTTCATGCTGAAGGTATATTAGGTCCAGCACTCTTCTCAGAGGAATGCCCAGATGTATTCATAGGTGAGTGACACAAATTTGTAGTGGAAGGTAGGTATTGCAACAATATTAGTAGGTGAAATGGTAAATACAACCTGTTGCACGCATCTTCGGTTAAGTGCCGGTATATTGAGGTCATGAACCATAGGAGATCTCTGTACATAAAAACACAAGGGCTGTTTTCTCTTCATATTTGAATACATTCCGTATTTATTAGATTATAAGCCGCCCTTGATTATAAGCCGCATGAAATGATGAAAAACAACAATATAAGCCGCGCAAAATTGTGTTAAAGAATTAAAGTAAGCCGCCCTTGATTGTAAACCGTGCAAATTGATGAACAAAAAAAATATACAGTAGAACCTCGTACTACTATTGTCCAAGTAACTTGCTTTACGAGACGCTATTCGTGAGTATTTTTGTAAGCTAAGCCGCACACGAAATGATTAAAAATTTTTAAATGATTTTTTTTATTTTTACAGGACGTGGTCCTGCTCCTTCCCAATGCACAGGTAAAAATTTATTTGTTTTGTTTATTATAATATATTATTAATTAGTAACAAATGGCCTTCGGAACTCTCGCATATTTTACACAGTAAAAACTTGACCATGCAGAGCTAGTGATGGACCAGATAAAATATTTCAGGCTCCATTTTAAACTGTTCATTAAGTATATTCAAAATTATTACTAAATGGATAAGATCTATGTATGGGAAAGATACATAAACAAACAACAAACATCCTTTTTGACACTGGGGGCCCCTGAACATCGTGAGTACAAGGTCTTCCTAACCCCCACTTCTGATCAAAGGTACAAAGGTAGCATCTACTAAATCATTGTTGATTGATCTCAGACTTCATTTTACTCGATTCAAGTGAAGTCGAGTCATTAGATGTTGCTAATTCGAGTGAAGTCATTCAGACTCGATCGATCCAACTTTAAGTAAATATATCGAGATGGAACAACACTGAGTATATTTATTTTTACAGTAAATGGAGGTTTGACTTGGAATGACACTTGTTTCCTTGTTCCCTTTAACTCTGGCACGATCTCCTATGCTGACGCTGTGATGAACTGCCCGGCAGGTTACCATCCAGCTAATATCTACAACGACGATCATTTTACAAAAATGCATGAGTTTCTGCTTACAAAATCAACTGACGATTTCAATGTCTGGCTTGGAATGAAATTCAATCCCAGGGTAAGATATTCTAATATAGCATAAATTTTCATGGAATAAAACCTTTTTCATGGTGATATCGGAGCACCACTAACATTCATAGTGAATCCCATTCTTATGAATGAATGGGATCATAGTTTTTAGTGCTTGTTTTCTTTCATTATATCATGAACAACACAATAAGGGAACTCGTAGGTTCAGTCATGCATGTTTGACAAAATCCAATACAGTGGAAATGCACTGCAATAGAAAAATATTCGGCACCACGGTAAAGTGGTTATGATACCAGAGTGGTTGGGTTATTGAGCTGGTCTGCAATCGGGGTTCCACTGTATATGTACTGACTTCCAGTGGTGGATAGTTATGGCAAAATATGCAATGATATCTCTATAACCAAAAGTGCACAGCTTTTCACTGTCGACGAAACACAATACATTTCTGTACATTCTGAATTATTTTAGACGACCAATATGTCATTCTACAACGGAACGTTGACAACTTCATCGAACTGGGACGATGATCTCCCTGCTCGTAGTTGGAATTTGGCTACTCATGTGTACTTTACAAAGTCAACCAGGGTAAAGTTACGTAATTATTCTCCAGTGAATCTCCCTAACGTCAGAGGAATTATTTGTGAACAAGGTAATCTACAAATATAAGATATAAGATAGTGGAATTATTAACCTGTGAATGTTTAAGTCATTGCAATACTGACCTTTAACCTCAAATCGTTACCGATTTTTCCCAAATTTTTCTTTTTTTTCTATGATCAGGCAACCAAGTTGAATTTACACCTGATGTCATCACACTGGATGGAATACAAGGATGTGAAAGTAATATATTTTTCAATTTTATTTTGTTCTGCCATTTCTGGCATATTTTTTAAATTGCTCTGATTTTGATTTGATGCAAATGATTGGAGCAAAAATATTCTTGAATCGAAAGTTATTGCGCAACATTCAAACTTTAATCCAGTTATGCAGAAATGCACATGACCTAGTTATTTTGGGAAAACAAGTTAACTGTTCTAAAAAATTGATATCAGTGCAATAAATTATATGAATTTAATGTTATTGTTTGTGTTTATAAAGATTTCTTGTGTTTTACCAGAACAAACTTTTTATTTTTAATATCAACACTGCTTATCAGGTTAAGGAAGAGCCTACCTGTATTAATTTGTGTTTTATTCTGTGAACACAGGCGGCGTTCCATCATTTACTTTCGGTGGTATTTGCTACTCTCTGCATATAAACTCAGTGCCCGTTAACTACAATCAAGCAGTTCCTCTGTGTCCTGCAGGATCGAACCCTGCTAACATCGAAAATAGAGATCACTATTTGGCCGTCACGACTTTAGCCAGAGACAATCTACCTTCTGGGTCTTCTCGAATGAATATATGGCTTGGAATGACGTACCGTGCTAATGTAAGACAATTACCAAGCAAACTGTAAGATCTTCATTTAGAATTTAGATCATTGATTCCCGTAGTGGATTTCAGTAATAACATGACCCTCTCAGTGGTTCCCAACCAGTGGGTCGCGTCCCAAAAGGGGGTTGCGGAAGGCCGTAGGGTTGCGAACAAGTGCCGGCCCGATTCTTTAAATTAATATTAACGGTCACTTGCTATCTCGCATATTTTATGGTAACGATTACAATAGAACTCCGCTACTGTAAGTTATCATCGAAATATTTCCCCTCTCAAAAGTCTTCAAATCTTTCAGTATTATTCATTAATTTTATTATAGTTTTCCATGGCACGAACTATCTCTTATGTATTTTAGACAAAGTCTCTAAAACGATTTGATGGAACACCGGCAACATTTGTAGAGTGGTTTCTGAATGGTCAGTCCTCTTCCAGTTCCCGTACCCAAATGTCATTCTCAATTTCCAGTACCAGTGATTACGGATTCCAGGGAATGTCAAATAGTTTCCCTTCTTCGATTCTCCATGGTATACTATGTGAAGGGGATTGATCAGCTTGAACATATTTTATAATAAGACTAATCAAAGTTATTAATCTCCTTTCGAAAAACTAGGACTTGCATTTTCCTAGCGAATGTTTAGAAACATTTGATTTATTTTACATTATGGATTCTGGTTAATTACAACTGGATTACTTTAAACCAAGAAAATTTAGCTAATATGTTTGATTGTAAGTATTTTTTAATAGATTGTCTTAAATAAGCAACATCCCAGATTGACAGGATCCACTGAATTATCATTTTGACGGTCCATTTAGTTATAAACCAATATCTGAATGACATTGTAAAAGAAAATATCTGAGAACTGGCCAATATGTAACCGGATTCTGTTAGCTTTCTTATTCTTCCTTAGGATTTGTCCTCAGCCTATATTCCTACCTGGTCCCATATGGACATGGTATACGAATGAAATAATAGTCACTTATAAAGAGATGGTCTTATCACATACCACATCTAATCT
>QXVX01010002.1:0-16418 GCA_013436065.1 Halocynthia aurantium | reverse complement strand
ATTAAAATTTGTAAATATGTGGTTGATTTTTTGTTCTTTTGTTTTCTGGAATGATCAAGCGTCTGGGGGGGAAATGCCAGCGTCTGGGGTTGGTAAGGGGGGAATACGGAATAAACGTTGAGAACCTCTGCACCAGCACAAGCTACCACAACATAACGACTATCAAGGATGCCACACGGGCTAGGGATTTCAGATTAGAACAAATTATGTCATGGCATCATCAGTCAGGAAAAGGTTTTTCTATATTGCTCTCGCCAGTTCATAATGTTTTGGTAACATTACACAATCTGGTTCAAACACGATTACTTTGTCAATAAATCGTCAAGTTATGTACACAGAGGCTTCAGTGCTTAACTGTTGTAACATAAGTATTGTATTTGTTTTACCAGGAAACTTATTATATCAGGCTCCAATGTTATTTGTTAAAGGAGGAACTCATAATGAGCAATGCTGCAAACCAGATATCTTGCAAACTAAATTATTAATGTGATATTTTCTAATTCAAATTCAAAAACTACCCCATATTAATTCCTAGAGCAGAGCTTTCCAAACTTTTCCAGTTGGTGACACACTTTTTAAGCATACATAATTACACGACACAGCAATTTAGTTTTAATAGCAAACCAGAGGTTAATTCACCCCCCCCCCCCCCCCCCTGATACATAAATACATTTTAATGTCCGCACTGCAGGCGACACACAGTTTGGAAAACACTGTCCTAGAGCAAACACGACCACCACCAGTCCATATAAGGGGTGAATAATTGTACCTGCAACTATTGCTGGTAATGGGTTTCAGAAAATAGTGGTACGCTAGTGGTACGCTTCGGGGCTGTTGTTCAGATGGGGGCTATAAGGAAACCCCCCATACTACCCACAAGAAATATTTCGTAAAATAAGGTAAATTAAAAGACAATGTTGAGCCTATATGAACATAATTCTATAAGCATTAATTTTGCTGCTTTCTTTCCTGAAGATCGCAATTTTCTTCATTAGTGAATTGAATCGAATTTACAGTGAATATTGCAATTCATTGTGATGTTGCAATTATTAATTGATTTGCAAATCTGCATACAATTTATTTTTTAGAATTGATTGAGTCAAAATCAATGTAGACTAAACTTGGTAGGCATGACTAATATCATCGCCAGTATAATATCTGTTGTATAAATCTCAACAAAACAATAAAAGTAGCCCAGAGGGTTTGTACAACGCCTTATGAACGAGCCAATCAAAACAACGGAAAATATAAATGAACCAATCTAAGCACAGTATTTGATACATCAGTAGCAGTGTTCACTCTAAGCTCTGCTCATGTACAGACAGATTTTGCAATAAATAAATATAATTACCGGTAAATAAAATTAATGAAAAGTTAGTCGCCAATAATAATAATTAAGTCATTGCTTTCACACATTTTCGTCACCTTTCGCACAATATATGGTTTTTAACAACAATCACTGACTAATACAACAAAAGGGAACATTGCCAGCAAGTAATTGTGAAGTATCGCTTTCCTGTGAAATTAATACCTGCTGTAAAACATACTCGAATGAACTTTGGAACTTAGAGAGGAATGGTGGAGAATTAGGGTAGTTAAGTAGGTCTTATGATATTTGATTACACACAATTCCCTTGTTGACCTACATTATTAGCTCACACTGCATTATAAGCAAGAGATTGAAGCAGGACTGTGGAGTCAGTACAAACAATAGTTGACTCCTCTCATTTAAATTAAAATAATTATAATTAAACATTATTAAATATAATTCCGATATTAATTAAAAGCCCACAACACACAAGGCATTACATCACTGCCAATGTGAATCATGCTACTATATATCACTCTATCCTGTTAAAGTTTGGATACAAAGGCTATAGCTACCGTTGTGACTTTTCAAATTATATAATAAGTTATAAACATTAACTAACATTCAACATGTTGTTGGTATATACTTTATATATACATATGTGGTTGAAGCACACATTAGTTGCCTTAAACCACATGAAATTGAGAACATTGCTGATGTCTGTAGTAATGTGATGTGAAAAATAAGTGCAATGATGGTTGTAGTTGTGTGAGTTAATTTGACGAAAAAAAGCGAGTGTTGTGCCACAATTATAGTATTTAATTTACTCATTGTATATATAAATATGTACATTATGATTCATAATATGATGAATATAATGATAGTTGTAGTCATGCGAAAATTTAACAAAGGATAAAGTAAAAGTTGTGGATAATTATACGATAAATTAAGTTATTTATGAATGAAAATTCTCACCGAAATCCAGAAACTGTTTCAAGGAAATTGGGCTCGGAGAATACCGACTGTATTTCTCGATCAGACCTTTGAGAGTTAGTTGCGTTTGTGACGCAGTTGCACTGGTAGTCATGGTCTTGATCCAGCCATGTTGCCGGAGAAGGCGCCTGGTTAAATGCATCTGAAAAAAAATTCAATAGAACTTCAACCTCACTAATGCAGACAATGTTTCAGTTTCAGATTTTCATTTAAATAAGTTTTCTGTTAATCTTTAATATTTCACAATTATACTCTTTGATTAAATAATCATTGTAAAGAATCATAGACAAACAGCATGGACAAAAGCCTATTAAATGTTTCTATATATAAATATATATGGAAGGTAATGGGTGTGTTTTATTTATTTAGCCTCAATATAAAGTAAACTGAATTTAAATTTGTTTTATTTTACACAGTCGAATTTATAATTTGTCTTGCTAGATTAGTCTTGGTCGCACAGTAATGTGATCCTTAAAATTTTGTGGAAACCTTGAAATGAGAAGGTGGAATACCACTAATTCAGACCCCTTTCCTCTGTTAATGAATTTACATAATTTTCTATCTTTTCTTTTATTTCAGTGACTCTCTTCTTCCCGTTTTGCAGCAGTTTAGTGCAGACCTACAGTAAAAAATATGTCACAGATATATACTTACATTGACTGTATATCGAAAGTAATTCAAACTCTTCAGTTTTATCTCCTTTAAAAACAGAATATCAACTTCTATTGTATGAATCGAATTCTATGCATTCTAAAATTGCACTGAAACATAAAGAGATAAGAATGAAGAAACTTTCATATAGAACTGAAGTTGCTGATAACCATAGAATGGGTGATTTTATATTTGATTATAAATAAAGTTCAATTAACCCTCTCATGCCAAACATGGGAGAAATTAACCCAGCGACTTATTTTATCTTGATTCGGCCATGCTAGGTAGCTGTCCTTCCCCTTGTGCTTAGTTAATCTCAGCATCTTCTGATAGTAAGTGCGCTTTCCCCCCGTCCCATGTATCCTCTTGCACTTGTGGATTGAATTGAATTTCAAAGGAAAAGTGAGAATTTCATTTCCCTGTTTTTGTTTTTAATGTGTGAAAGTATGGTAAATTATTTTCCTATTCGGCATTCTAAGGTTAAGGTGCCATTTCCATCATTTTAACATTGTCTGATGAGATGAAATTACAACTCTGCAACAAGAGCAGTCAGGTGTGACGACTGCTGTAATAAAACCACTGTACTGTGACGGCTACTCAGAAACTAGCACTATCCTTTGATATGAACATTTAAAGATATGAATGAACCTGTCTATATTTACCTTATGGTAAATTTGAAGATGGGTAATGGGTGGGATTATTGTTATTTAACCCTTACTTTATTTATTTCTATGTGTTCACATCAAGTTTAACCCCCTTATGAAACATTTTCACTGTAATGAGTTTATGTTGACGTTCAGTTTAACCCTGTTAGGTAACAATGTCCGTATGAACTCATTTTCGCTGCTAAGCTTATTATGGGAGATGACATTTTTTCATGAGGATTCGAATTGTACTTGTGTACTGGTAAGCAACTGTCTGTCTACTACATTGTTCCTTCGTTTTCAGTCTATCTAGGATTTCTTCGAAGAGATTACGGGCTGAACTTTAAGATGGTCTGGTAACTAAGCACTAATTTATTCAAAACATGCCCGTTAAACTATGCATACATACTTTCAAGGAATATTTTCTCTTTCTTCAAACAGCTGACTAGTCACATACATTGCCATAACAAAGAGTGTTTTTTTTCTAGCAAGTGTTTTCATTTTTCTCTCTCCCGGCATTCATTTTTTCCCCTTTTGCACGCTTCGATGATTTTACCTATCTTTATTATCTTCCGTCTGACTTCGTAATCTTAAGATAGTGCTATTGGTTCTGAGTAGCGAGCCTCACATCAAGTTATCGGAAACCAACCGAAGCTATCCATTAACCTACCAGAACCGAACCAAAACACACCATTTTTCGAGACCCTTAAAATACGAAAGGTCCTCTGAACCCGAACAAATCAAAGAGATTGTTTTCTTTAAAGGTTAAAGGTTAAACATCGATTATCCGGCATCCGCGGTTTCAAGAACGTGTCATATTAGCTGAGGTTATTGTATAGAAGCCGGTATTACATCTCTGACAACAACATGCATAAGGGAGGAGAGGGAATATAGATTTTTTTTTGAAGATAATTGCAAAGAGACGGCAATGTATTGAGAATTGGTTTTGCATTTAAACGTCTGGGATCGAATGGTCTTGATACATTTTGAACAAGCGAGTGAATGGCCACGCGATATACTAATTACATGGAATCTACAAATGGTTCATCTTTATCATGCGTTAACGAACAACTATGATAAGTGAGGATAATAATAGCAATCCTCATTCACTCTTCCTGTTCCTCATTCTCATCTATTCTCTTTATTATACAGCGGACTTTGTCCAGCGTAACTCGATATCTCTCAGTCGAGCAGCCGTGCATAGTCTCACGTATACATCGCGTAGTAGACAATAATCTTTTCTAGAAATATCCGTGGACCATTGGCAACCATGGCAACCATTATTGCTACATTAGAAAAACATAAAATGTGTAAATAATAGGTCCTTGCATTACGAGGTAGTATAGTAATGTAAAAAAACTCCGCGATACTTAAACTTCACTTTCAATAATCTTAACTATATAGTTACAACCAACCAATTTAAATGCGAATAAAAGTTAATTGTGGATAACTATTTTAACTCTCCGTTATATTTTCCTATACAGTAGAACCTCGCAGTACGAGTTTAATTCGTTCCCAGACCCTCACCCTCGTATTACGAAGTAATTTTTCCCATTGAAATTAATGGAAAACCAAATAATCCGTTTCAGCCTCCAAAAACCACGCAAAATGCATTTTTTAAGGTATATTTTAAACAGAGAAAGTGCAGTTAGAAATGAAATACCGCAAAGTCAGTGTATATGCGGTTGCGCGTCATTTAAAACAGTCACGTACCGGTCATAGACGTTCATTCCTTCCTGACGTGCTGGTTCATCCGTAAAGCATTATTGGCACGTGCTTTAGGGCAACGCTGCTATCGTGACAGGATGCACGCATTTATTAACAAGCATCATAAACGATAAAAGAAATTAGGATATTTCTCCTATTTCAAATCTTAAGCAAAGCAACATTTATAATATAAAGTGACATCCATCAAAGGCTTTTTAAGCATAATAAGGCCAAAATATCTATTGTTATCAGCCAGTTATTGTTATCAAAAAGAGACTGTCTCAAAGCGATCACAATACGCAGCAAATATTTGTATATCATCGTATACTGTTTAGCAATTTAGTGATCAAATCCTTATGCAATAAGCATTCATATTAAGCCCATCATCACCAATATCATTTCATATACGTGATTGTAAAGGCTCTTGAAAACATTTACAGGTACATCATTCATTTATCACCACAGTTCCAAAATCTTGTTGAATCAACCGAGGTAACATTTATCTCTAACTCAGCATCATTGATTTATTAATTTATAAAGAACAATCTCAAAATATGGATTTCAAAAAGAAAAAAAGGTAAATACATTAATATATATACAGTCGACCCTTAAAATAGGGGTGAGAGTGTCTATTTTTTTCTGGTAAACTTAAGTACGAGCCCCGAGCACCACAAACTCTAGCTATACCACTGGCAACCCCTTCTGTATTAAATTTGGGTAAATATGATATAAACATTGTACCCTCGATTGAAACCAATCGAGTCTACGATGCCCAAACCAAGTGGAAATTTCTCAATTACATTTGTTCATTTTTTTATTTTTATTTCAAATTTATTGATATTTAATGTAAAATACAGCAATACTATTTGCCTGTTGAATCGGGGTCCTTCTAATCCTTTTAATATGATAATACCTTACAGAGGAAGATTCGGACTATCCGGTACAAAAAATCAATGATGGACCTGTATTAACAATATCTTTTAAGACAAAAAAGGCCCCGTAACATAGAACTATGAATTCTAATATATACTATCAATATTCTTCAGCTAACTCTTCGTCTTCGTAAACCTCCTCGTTTTTACCGGAACACATTCTCTGCTTGCAGAATAGCGGAAGCCCAGCGATACATATAGCCCAGAATGCAACGCCAACGTAAAAGAACACTTGGACCACCATTTCAGCCACGTCATCATCTGGAGAAGTTCCCTGATGTAAAATAAAGATTGTAGTCAGGGATGTTAGCAGGTCACCGAAGATGAGTCAAAACGAATGATAAGAAATATTCCAAACAAATTCATCTCTGACTCGATTTGGATTCCAAACGTACTCTTGTTTAAATATTCATTACAGTTAAGAATCCTTTATCCTGAGCTAGCAAGGTTCGAGCGTGACTTAAATAAAAAGCAACGCACAGCTTACTGCAGCAACAAGTTCATGTCCTTTATTACTCTACCACGGCACTGTTAAGCCACAATGGTCCGTTGTCTGTCATTACAACTCGTAGCTAGTAGGTAAAACTAGATTCTAGAACACTATGGTTTCATGTACAGTATACCAAAAGTGATCCGCGTGCCAGTGTTTGGACCACCCTGGTATAGAAGACTACTTACAGGTAGAACTTGATATCGAACAACTCCAAGCATCGGTGTGAATATCAGAAGCGGGAACACGAAGAGCCATCCGAACAATTTCAAGCAACTGACCCACCACAAATCTCGTTCAATGTCAAGAACAAATTTCAAGGTTATGATACCGATGGTGAAGCAATCGATCAATTTCAAAATGAAGCTCATCTGAAAGGAACAAAATATTGTTTTAATATCTCGATTCTGGGTCAAAAGCCGCTACCTGAATGTTCTGAAATTTCATGTCAGAAGAAATTATATTAATAATTCCTTCACAAGCAATCGAAACTCTTTGTCAGTGCGATGGAGTCATTATTATAGCATGGAGTATTTATTGCACGTGCACTTGTGCAACTCAAGTCTTAAGGACCGTCTTTACTGATTCTGATCTGTAGTTTGTCAATAACCCATTAAATTATGAATAAATGAACGTGTAAGAACAGGAACAAGTTTATACTGAAAAAATATTGTTTTAATATCTCGTATCTGGGTCAAAATCCGCTACCTGAATGTTACCAAGAGATCAAACTTATCAGGAACAAGTTTATACTTGTTTTAGTATTATTTAAGTCGTTTTTACAGGTGGGCGAACCATTCTGCATAAATCTCGCCCCCCCCCCCCCCCCCCCTCTTCTCTTCAAATAATCAAAACATAAAAATAAAAAAAACGCCAAATGATANTGTTTACAACAAATTCACATTTCCAGTGGTTCCCCATTCACACTTGCATTCATCCGAAACGAACCATTCACCTTTAACCTATGACACTTACTCTCTTCTTTCGCTTTTCGTTTTTCTCTCTTTTTTTCTCGTTCGTCGGAGCTATTCCTTTCTTCTGACTTCTTACTCTTCTTCTTTCGCTTACGTGCTTCCGGTGCTACGGTACTTCCCTGAATATTAAAGATAAAAACATGATTTGGGAATCAATAAAGGGAGGACGTACATGTCTGATGATGGAAAGTGACTCAATGGTTAGCGATACCGTTTCTCGACCAAGAGGCTGCGGGTTCGAACCCCACTATGTCATTGAGCAAGACGCATCTAGCTCACAGTCGACCCAGCTGTATAAATAGTGTACAGACGACGTCGGAGTCACTGCAGCGATAATGATGTTATAGTAAACATCATCATCATGTCTGTGATTATCTCAATACTAGAATTGTGCTACAATTATGTAGAACTCCCGTCATTTTTATTCGTAAAATTGTCACAGTACCACCACTAGCATCACCGTACTTGGTTCAGATCCCTGCAGTGTATCATCTACATTCTTCATGCTAAATGACATATATATGAGCTTATTACATAGCAGGAGTTATAATAATTCCCCAAACACCATCTAAGAAGCCGGAGGTTTTTGAGATATGATACTTGTATTATCAGTGTCCCTCGCGAAGAATAGTTAAAGGAAGGGAATATACTCATACGTTCATTTATTGTTCAAAATTACCGTTGCCCTGCTGAGGGGCGGACTGGTCACTCGGGCAATGCGCGTTGGGCTGATACAGCTGAGTACAAAATCAGGATACAAAAATACAACAAAGGATACAAAAATAATGGTATGGAAAACTCCGATCTCCAACTCTGCTAAATAGTAAAAGATTGCAACTTCATTTATTCCTTATATAATGTTATCTGCAATCATTACATTACCTCTTCCGGAGTTACCTCTATCTCGGTATCAACATCCTCATCACTGAACCGACTCCCGCCATTTTTCTCCGTTGTTTCTTCTTCTGCAAGATAAATTATTTTAAATGGCATTCTACGCACGAATGCTTATTGCTACATAGTCGATGGAAAAGGGGGTTATAAAGCTTATTTTCCAGTGCCCCCTTTTGTGATATTGGCTTGATAAACGTTACCCTCAAGATACAAATCCTTTCCTCACATATTACATTTTCTAGAAGACTTACCTGGCTTAGCAGGACTCGGAGACATGGCAATAGTTAAGATAATGTTAAAATAAACTCTGCAAATGAAAATATGAATTTGTAACTGCCCGATTTCTTCGTAGTTAGCTGGTAAACTACCTATTTACCTAAAACGTTATCTATACTTGCATGAAACACCGTATTATCTTCTTACGGTTATTTTAAAGTAAATTATTTCCGTTACTTCTACGTCCGTCAGTTAGAAATGTTGAAATAATAATTACACCAGCTTTCAAACTCTTGTTCAATCCTTTTTTATTTAGTTTTAATTTACTTTATACGAGCGCATACGTATGGCATTAACACTCTGATCACTTATATCGATTGTTAGGTATAATTAACCACAGAAAAATTACCAAGATGAGCTTGCTATGGGTTATAATATAGACTGACAACGCATCGTCTTGGTAGTGTACGCCTCAGGCATAAAGTAACTCTCTTTCCATAGTCAGCTACGCCCCCATAAACTAGTGCGTTTGGATCGTATTAAAATGGTTATGACCACCTCCCGAATTCCCATTCATAAATATCATTCCACAGTCACCAGTTACTTCTTCTGTTTCTGCCGAATTAGCAAACAAACGCGACGGAAACGACAGTTTTAACATGAATTTGACGGCCCCGGAAAATACCTGGTCTTCGTTCATTGGTGCACGATTTTTATCGAGTCTTTTGACGTCATAGGAAGAGACGCCTGCTAAACTGGTAACTGGAAATTAAAGGATATGGTTTGTTGCGACATTTGTGTTGTCAAAGGGAAATGTATTCGGGATCGGAGTAACAAAGTAATGGAGTACATGCCGTCGTATAAAGTCTTGGAACATAAAAAATGACCCCAAAAAACAAGGGGTCGAATACTATAATATGCCGAGCACAAAGTTGTCGATACAGAGACGGTTTTAAGGCTGTGACACTACCAGCAGGCCTTACTTGTATATACTACTTGCATGCTAAGCTGCAGCCTGTCCTACAACGGTCACGAGTCCGAGAATCAATTTTAGCTCCTTATTTACCAGTCTAGTCCAATCTTGAGCAACCTGTGGCTTGTAAACTCAGCTGACTGGGTTATACTGACGTTGTCTATTGAATGAGCATGATAAGCTTCTGGTTAGATGGTTAGATGGAAGTGTTGCTGCCTTATTTTGAAGGTCGACTTATCCGGCGAACATAGTTTGAACCTCAGAAATTTAGAGGTCGACTTACTTATTTATATTTAAAAATACTCCTGTGATGAAACGTGACGTAAGTTTTACTGGCTATATATTCGAATCCACAGTAATATTCTCGGTAAAGTACAATAGAATGTGTCGTCGTACCATTCCACTTGTGCTGTGGCTTCCAAGTTCTTCGAATAAACGGGAGTATGCATTATATCAATTTTCTCCAGGCATAATAGCTGGCATAGTAGCTAAAGTATGTGCTGTCCAGAGCGGTCCTTGAGTTTGCCGCCCCTCAACAACGGTCATAATAGTTCGGTCATACTATCACGATTGTCCGTTATCGATAAAGCGTCATTAAATGACTTGAAAAGCATAGGAATAGGATGTTAAATACGGTTTTTGCTCAATAGTGTCACCTTGCGGATATAATATCATGAATATTCTCATCACGAAAAGCGATAGAGAGCACAAGATCTCTTTACTGTCATCTACCGCTGATAATATAAAAATAATTGATCCGCCAGGCTCTGTCCAAAAGGGCTAAATTATCATTTACTTTCTTACAACTGCAATAAACAACTTAAAATGTCATTTATTATAGCAATATATGATAGTGGAAGTATAATGCTTTGACATTCGCTTCAAAAGTTGCAGCACATGTCCACGCCCATGTTCACAAGAACTTGTCATTTAACCCGGTAATATTTTAAACCGATTTACCGGTTTTCGCTCTAGCGATCTCCCTAATCTATTTGTTCCTTAGTCAGCGTTAGGGCAAAGACGTAAATTTTTAGGAACTGTTTTTACGAGAAAATTTGTTTTTCTGTAGATTGCTGAATAGGTTTTTCGATATTAGTAATTACTGAGGCAGATATTATCACTTTTTCAAAAAGAGAACCTGAAAAACAGAGAGTGGAGTCAAAATAATTTGGAATTGACGTTTTTTTTAGTCGTACATAAATATTTATAAATTTATTTTCGTTTTCACCTTTCACTATATTTCAAGATAGATAAACTCTGTTTATTTAGCTTGCATAGACTGAAATAGTGCATGCTCCTAGGTACGGTATCAATCGAACCACACAAGTTTAAATCTTTTTGATTATATTGAATTCCAATGCTTCATTTAACATTGAGATAAACTTTTTTTAACAATTATAAATTTCCCCACCATATAGAACAGTTTTAATAATCAATTCCACATTAGTTTCATTATCGCCACGTCTCACCATTCTTCAAGACTTACATATTATATCTTGCTATATCCTTGCTCTACCATCAATCTTATCACTACCCGTTCAATGTCTTTTCGCTGTATGTAGTACAGTATACAGGAAATAGCGTTAGGCATCATCGTCATATACAATTGTATCTCCATGTTTTGTACTCTAGTCATTTACATGTTACATGCTAGTATAACGACAATATAGGTTATTGGCTTTGCAGAAATTATATAACCCTATCTATAAAGTGCCGCTATAGCAGTAAATTCATATCAGCAACTCAAGCTCAGCATTAACAACGCATTTTTGTTCTTCAGATGAAACTTAAAAATTAAAATTATAGGACAAATATTTGAGAATTATGTTGGCTCCACCAAGAGTTACCCAATCCCAGGGGTCGTCGAGGTCAAGCACCCCATCGTCCCCTTCGAGCGCGGATTTATCAACTCCTGTTGCCGAAAACTGGTGTTACACCCAGGTATGAGAAAGATTTTCATTTACTAATGGAAGCAGTATCCATGGGTTTGGTTGGGGGTTTTTAGACACAGACAACAGAATGGCGTTGCTCGCATCCATTACAGTGTTGTCAGTGTTGTGTTATCAAAGTTAGGCTGATTTTGCTGATTAATCGGTTTGATAATCTGCAATTTTTGTTTTCTTATTATTATTCTTAGTGTAGCGTGTCAGTTATTATTTGTTTGTATAAAAGCACAACACACAGCAACTCATTTTTCATTCTGTGTGTGCTAGTCATCTCGGTAACGGATACACCAACTTATTTGCTATCTGATAAACTCTCCTAAACTTCCGATTGATCAGCCATATCGACCATTCTTGTTATTTATTATTATTGTTAGTGCTGCAGTCCCACGTGGATTAAACAAGATGAGAATCTACGAGTAGGTAGAGAATGTGAGACATGTGAAATGACACAGTTCAATGCCAATAAAAAGTAGAATCAACAGTTAAATCGGCCATTAAATCCTAATTATATTATTTCATAATCTCTCGAATAGCAGATACATAATTGTGATTAATTATGATATAATAATAACACATAATAAATTCCAATACCCATTTTCATAACACATAATTATAAAGTAAATAATCAGCAGCAGCAAAGTCCAAGAACAAATGATGAACACTGATGCTGCGATTAGCGCAAAGAGAATGTGCTTAATGAGGATGATACATAATTATTATCATTATCATGATGGATCATTGCAGCAAGAACATAGAAACTAATTAGCCATCCACAATAGACGAAGATTTTCTTTAAGGAATGAATTTTTATTTCAATGTTTTACTGTGTATAATTTATCGAAATAAATATATAGTTGCATCCGAAGTTCCTGATGTCCCTATTTTTACTTGATTTTTGTTGTTGTTAACGCTGATTATGTGAATTTCAGGTTAAAGTTGTGAAATTCTCGTACATGTGGACAATAAACAATTTCAGTTTTTGTCGTGAGGAAATGGGAGAAGTATTAAAGAGTTCAACGTTCTCGTCCGGAGCAAATGATAAAATGAAATGGTAAAATATTTTTATTTCTAAACATTCTTGCATTTTCATGGATAAGACGATAATACAGTAAATTCCTTTCTATCCTGCACCACTGGGACTTGACAATTGTCCCTTGCTATCTCAGATTAAGTAAAGAACAAGTTTTATTAACCTAATAAAATGGGTTGTGGAATCTCAAACTCCTTTAAGTGATCAATTCTCATGTAAATTTCTGCGAATTTGTGGGAGAAATTATCTTTTGTGGGAGGACATTCCAAGCAGGCAATACCAGATATCATATACTGTAGTACTAGCGCCAAGTTTTTGCTTCTTCTAAATTATTGGACGATATTTGGAATTTTAACGATCTCGCAAATATAAGTAAGAAACAGTAAAGGAGGACGCTTCAACTAAGTAAATTTGCTCCGAAATCAACAGAAACATCTGTCAACTTGAAAATTCCAGTAGAGACAAAAACTGGATTGACCAGGAAACAATTCCAATAATCTAAATTATATTTCGAACCTGCAATGTAATAACATTCATGTTTATTTACTCACAAACTCACTTAATGGCACCATTCCCTTCTAAGCAGGATTCTCAGGGTTGTTGGTTGTTTTCCAGAAAAGCTTTAGAAGTTAGAAGATTTAAAAGATTTGTTTTTTCGACAGAGAGGAATTTTAGCATATTAGGGAAAGAAGAAGGTAGATTCATTGATATACTTACATGTCTACTCTTCCCTAACCAAGCATTGAAAGTGTGGCTCATGCTTGTACTTCAGGGGTACTTGCACTTCAGTGATAGAGTTGAAATTTTTGATATCCAACTCCAGATTTTATTGATTTTAAAGACTCTAATTTAAACCTGCTTTTTTAATTTCATATCATACAGCTCAGCTATAGTAATATAACAGATTTCAACACCGTGTCACCGTTTCTATTCTCAGGTGTTTGCGTGTTAATCCGAAAGGTCTCGACGAAGAGTCAAAAGATTATTTGTCTCTCTACCTCCTGCTAGTGTCTTGTCATAAAAGCGAAGTCCGAGCAAAGTTTAAATTTTCAATTCTCAACAGCAAAAGAGAAGAAACGAAAGCAATGGGTAAGTGCAGCATTATTAATTCATTAGAGTAACTCACAAGAAACTTGTTTCACTGCTTTTTATCATGGCTTGGTAAAATGTGGAATGCTTGGTTGTGCTGACTTGGGGGAAATCTTTTAGCCTGTAAAGCAGTGGTTCTCAAACTGGGGTCCCCGGTCCCCAAGGGGGCCGCGAAGCCGTTTTAGAGGGACCGTGAAGTACATTGAATTGTACTAAATGAATGTAATAAACAAAAAAAAAAGATTTTTTAGTTACTTTTCTAGTTTACTATATTAATATAATGATAAAAATGAGTTCACACGTGTTCAAACTGGAGCAATCTCGAACCCCCATAGCAATAAAGTATTTTGACTGGCAGTGCAGCGTCATAATAATTCAATATATTTTTTTATGGGACCACGAATCATTGAAAAAAAATTCAGGGGTCCGCTACGCAATTTTTTTGAAAAAGTTTGAGAACCACTGCTGTTAAAGAACATAGAATAGCAAAGTTGTAACTCACAGCCCATGAAACTAAGCTTAACTTAACTTAAACTTAACTTAACTGAAACGAAACTTAACTGACTTAAACCAAGAACCAATTGTTAATCGTTCTAGACCTGGTAGAAGCGCTGTGCAATATAGAATCATAAGTTGTGTATAATCTAGGCCATATGGACCTTAGAAAAAAGCAAGACTACCAGCAGGCCCACATCCATACAGTAGAATACTAATTCTATCATATTACTCTTGTACCACAACTTGTACGGGAAATTCAAGTTTCATAGACTATTTGCATGCTAAGCTGCTGGGTAACACATATAGTAGTGTACTAACTCTATCATGTTAGTCTTGTATCACAACGTGTATGAAAGATCCAAGTTTTATATACTACTTGCAAGCTGAGGTGCGGGTTAACACATACAAATTCATAACAGTTAAATGGAAGTGATGCTTCCTTATTTTGGGGGTCGGCTTATCCATTGTAAAAACACCTCAGAAATTGCAGAAAAGTCATTTTTCTCCATCTTAGAATTGATATACATAAGAAATATGATATAAAATTCTTTAATGTATGCAGACATGTTTGTCTTATGGTTGATTTCATATTATTCCACTTGTGTATGTTTCAGATTCTTCCGTCTCATAAATTTCCCCATAATAAGTTTCACTTCTGCTTCGTTGCTGGCGATGACACACAGTGGTGGAAATCCCCTAAGTCGAAAATAAATTGAACTGTCAATCAATTTCTTCCAAGCTATTCATGCATAATTCAATCAAACACTGTTACTTGAACTATGCATGGTGATTGAATACATCCTGTATATAAGGAAGCTTATTGTGGAACTTTCACTAGCAAGATTTTGATAATAATAACTTACTTAGAGGCTAACACTTATTTTTATCTTATAAATGAAGAAGCTGTTTATGTTTCTGTCTGAACCTTCACTAGTGATGATAATTTCTTGTCTCATCATAAATTTTACAACTTACTTAGAGGCTAACACAGTGGTTCTTAACCTTATTGGAGGTACCGAACCCTGCAAGCTTCATCAGTGCATTCACCGAACCCTTCGTTATTGGATAAATAAAATATGATTTCTTTAAAACAGAGGCTTAACCACTGGGCTAACCCATATTTTTATCTCATAAATGAAGAAGCAACTTTGTATGTGTTTATGTGTCTGTTCGTGTGCACATAACTCCTAGGGGACTTGACTATGCGCTCTGAAAGTTTCCACAGGGTCTGTTCCACACACTGAAGTGTCTTGGTTAACTATATTTTCAAATGGGGGTCCTCATCGTGGCCCCAAAGCATTTTTTTAATAATTTGGTAAAAGAGAAATATAGCCCTTAGGTTCAATAAACTAGAGGTAGGTTGAAAATATGCTGAATGATGTCAGAAACAATGGTGGAACAATGTCAGAGGCCAGGGTCTCTAGTTACCCAGGCCAAACTCATTATTGGGCCCCCTGAATATCTAGAAATGTTTCAATGTAATCAATATATATATATTACTGTAATTATTTTGCAATGGCCAAATGTGATGAAATATTACATAATATTATACTGTAAGAAATAAGAATTTCAACACAATGTAACACATCCTTACTTTTAATCAATTACTGGAGTTCTTTATCATGTACATCTTGTATATGGGAATATGGGAAGGAATACAATTCAGTGGGCCTCCCTTGGGCAACGGCCTACTTTGCCCTTTCGTAATTACAATTACCTTGAATCCTAGTCAATTATGAAAGCACATGAAATACAGCAAACTGAATGAATGTATTAATTTACTGGCCCTATGTCAATGTCCTACTTGACCAATTGAAAAATCATTCCCTGCCCCCTAAAATGCAAAGAACTCAATGACTGAATCTTATTTTTTATTGCAGAGAGTCAGCGGGCTTACAGATTTGTGCAAGGGAAGGATTGGGGATTCAAAAAATTCATAAGAAGAGATTTTTTAATGGACGAAACAAATGGATTATTACCTGATGATAAATTAACTTTGTTTTGTGAGGTGAAGAGAATTTCTAATGTATCAAAGTACTAGCATTAGTAATACTATGGACTCTTAAATTTTC
>QXVX01009987.1:0-10371 GCA_013436065.1 Halocynthia aurantium | reverse complement strand
TTTAGTAGTGTAGTGGAAAACCATATTCGAGATGATGACAATGTATTCGCACAAGGCAAACAAAGTGTAAACTGAAATATAAATGTCCGATCTTTATTCCGGGCTACCAGAACGTGCTTGTTTCTAAAATTACCGTGCTTATTTTGAAGAACAGTGTCTTAAAAAATAACATTGTGCTTATTTTAAAGAAACGTGGTCATTTTTGATCTGCGTGCTTACTTTGTCTTATTAGACGTAGAAAAAATCGAATCGCCTATATTGGTTACCGACTTTCGACTTTCCCCTTTCCCAACATATATGAGATGCACAAGCTGATCATTTGATATGTTCATTTACTCATCCTCAGTAATTTATGTGGAGTAAAAGCTAGGTTAGCTTACCATATACATTATTATAGTTCATTATTCCATCATGATGGGGAGAAAGTATATGCTTACGAGAAATCTAGGCTTGAAGATCTTATCTCATATGCACTAATACTATGAAGACTCTGCTTAAACCTGATTAACGTAGAGCAGTGGTTTCCATGGCCCAGTACTGGGCAACAAAGACATTTTCAGTGAGCCACAGAGCTATTTTGAACAGACTATGTGCTGTGCGGCTTTCCGATTATAAACCTTTACATATTTGAGTTTCGTATGCATCCGTATTTGAGGGCATTGTTTCTTTGCAGCACATCGTTGAAAAGTTGCTATTTTTTACTTGTTGATTTTTTCCAAACTTTGCGTGAAAACTGAAAGGTCGTTAAACCAATGACACATATTTGGCATCAACTTGGCTAGTTTGTTCAATAAGTGAGCCACGTACTTAAAAAGTTTGGGAACCACTGGCTCAGAGCTTTCCTTTCCTGAGCACTAAGTGTAGAACACAGATAATAGGGAGCATTTCAGACTTTCTAGAACCTTACCACGTCATATAAACAAGCTGGGAAATATCTCTGATGTCTCAAACTCATTCAATAGAATTTTGAACTTACCTCCGGTTTCACAATAAGCATTATGTCTGAAGTAAAAGTAGAGCGAGATGAAGAATGATAAGATGTTGATGATGCAGGAGATCTTCTTGATTCTCAATGATTTTTTCTGGTTCTCAGTCTCGTTGATCATAGCGGAATGAAAGAAGCAAGTTGTCAACATGTAAATCATCGATGAAATCACAAACACTATGAAGCTGTCTTCATGAAGAGCTGAAAAAGTAATGAAGAAAAATATATTTATCTTGCAGTGGATGACAATATACAATAATTACAATAAATAATGTACAACAATGATGAAGGTTTGTCTTGTCCTCTTGTTTCATTGGCCATTACTCGTATACACCAGAGTTTTGTGCAACCTGCAGCCCAAAGGCGGCTCGCGAAACGAATTTGTGCGGCCCACGGGCAGCTGCTATTCTTGAATAGAGTACAGCCCGTCACAGGAATTCAGTGCCACTGTTTTTGATGTTATATGAATAGCGAAGCGAAAGAGAAAGTTTATTTATTTGATTTGCAAGAAAACCAAATCTTTTTTTTATGTCAGTCACTAGTAGATAGTCAATGTGAAATGCAAGTGTGGCCCGCCGTCTAATCCGGTTAAGTGTATTTGACCCGGGAGTGCTGGCCAAAGTTGTACACCTCTGGTATCCAGTATCAAAACACTTCTCTAAGCTTAGGTTGACAGCACATGTCTGATATATTTCAAGCTTGAGATGCCATAACAGTAAAAATAGTGAAGACACTTACGTTTATTATCAAGTGAAGAAATGTAGGTCAGAAATATAAGTGCAAAGTTTTCGACAGCATTCATGAACGCAGCAAAATAAGCCAAGCTTGATTGGTACGCTGAAAGCTGAAAGAAAATACATCAGGAAATATTTTAATACATTTTTCCTGTGTGACTATAGCACCAACATTATGTTTTTTCTTACCGATTTAGTTTGGTCCATTTTCTGCTTTCGGTTCCAACTAAGATATGCTGCCGTGGCAACGAGTCGCGGAGCGGCTTGCAGAGCGATGAATATTCTCCAAACATAACGAGGTGGCGAATCCCCGATCGCCGCACTTACAGATGGAAGGTAATTAGCAACCTAGAAACCAATGTTATTATATAGTTAGTGAAGACAAGAGGAGGCAAAGAGGCTGGCCTACATTGAGATTTCCCCTTGCCATTAATGACAAATAACACTAAAGCAAGAATAAACTCATTCTTGGTCGGCAAACTTTTATTACGATGGCCCAAATCCTCTCTTCCAGTAATAATTAAAGGCCCAGCATTACATGTGAAACATACCACAGTAACTATTACTAGATAACTGATAACAGTAAAAGCGAAACATAGGTAAGTTGTACAATGCAAAAGCTTCCTATTTACTAGTCTATTCCATCAATCAGTGCGATTTGTGAAATTGCTTGCAGTCATCTGTATTCAAGTCGGGAATGAAGTTAGTTGTTGCAGCAACAAGTAAGTTTCCAACACTTGTATTGGCCCATTATAATTTGCTAAAAGGCCGTGGCCCACAGTTTGCCGCCCACTGGCTAAAGGTATGGGTTAACAGTAATCCTACCCCTCAACCTATTCTAACCCATAGATAACCAAACGAAACTGCCTTTTAAGGGGAACTGGGTAGGTGATACTGAGCTGGCATGGTTGGAGCGTGACTTAAATAAAAAGCAACGCACAGCTTACTGCAGTAACAAGTTCATGTTCTTTATTGCTCTACTACAGCACTGTTACGCCACAATGGTTTGTTGTCTGTCATTGCAACTCGAAGCTAGTAGGTAAAACTAGATTCTAGAACACTATCGTTTCATGTACAGTATACCAAAAGTGATCCGCCGGCCGGACAAAATATGTCCGCGGGCCACATTCGGCCTGCGTGCTAGCGTTTGGACCACCCTGATCCAGCTCTTAANTACAATGGCCCAAATCCTCTCTTCAGTAATAATTAAAGGCCCAGCATTACATGTGAAACATACCACAGTAACTATTACTAGATAACTGATAACTGTAAAAGTGAAACATAGGTAAGGGGTACAATGCAAAAGCTTCCTATTTACTAGTCTATTCCATCAATCAGTGCGATTTGTGAAATTGCTTGCAGTCATCTGTATTAAAGTCGGGAATAAAGTTAGTAGTTGCAACAAAAAGTAAGTTTCCAACACTTGTATCGGCCCATTATAATTTGCAAAACTGCCCAAAATTGGACCGCGACCCACAGTTTGTCGACCACTGTTCTAGACCATGCAAGTTTTACTTCGACATCGGCTATCTCGCAATTCTGGGTTTTGGGAATAAATTGGCTTCCCATAATGAACTACTGAATTCAAGATGAATTCTAATCAGTTATACAGATGAAGAGTCAGGATACACAGACGCACAAAGAGGCTAGGAAGAGGAGAACTAGAATCGCTCATCATCTAACAGAGAGCATTATGAATTACATCCTCAGATCCTCAGACCAAGTACAGAGAATAATTTACTTACTTTCATTTTCAGTGGAAGAAATGTAAGTCAAGCAAACAAGTGCTATATTTTCAATTGCATTCGTGAAAGCTGCAATGTCGGTGATGCGAGATTGATGCGTTGACAGCTGAATGAAAAATAAGGAGATAATTACGTTCAGAAAAAGATATGGAATATCCTAGAGCAAAGTTGTGCAACCTTGTAGCACTCCCGGGCCAAATATACACTTAACCGGATTAGACAGAGGGCACTTGCATTTCACATCGACTATCTACTAGTGACTGGCATGAAACAATCGATTTGGTTTTCTTGCGAATCAAATGAATACACTTTAGGGACGCTTCGCTATTCATATAACATCAAAAGCAGTGGCACTGAATTATTGTTACGGGCCGTACTCTATTCAAAACCACAGCTTCCCGCGGGCCGCACAAATTCTGTTCGCGGGACGCATTTGGCTCGCGGGCCGCAGGTTGCACACCACTGGCCTAGGGTATGGAGATCTCTAAATACGTCATAATGTATTGCAGCAATTTCTTATTCGTTATACTGTATTGTTATTTAACACTGTATTGTGACACCACAAATACACTCCCGCTAACTAGGAGAAACTCTGCAATCGTTGTCTAGTAATCAGAAGGTCACAAATGCAAAACGTTAAACGATGCTGGTGAGTATTGAATAAATCACACATTTGATGTCTATATACTCACAATCATATAAACTTATTCACAAATACATGATATTTCAACACGGACATGTGCATATGTTCCTTGCACACATTTCTTTATATTTACAATCGCTAACCCCTACTATGTCGATCTATGTACGACTCAAATTAACGTACCAAAACGTCATTAAGTGTCATTAAGTCGACAAGTAGGTTTAATGTAAGTTCATTGAATGAAACAATTCAATGCTTACGAGTTTGCTCTGGTCCATTTTCCGTGTTCTGTTTGACTTGAAGTAAAGTACTGTCAGAAACAGACGAGGAGCTGCGTTCAATGCGATGCAAATTCTCCAGACATAACTAGCGATAGATTCACCGCCGATTGCTGCACTCACTGTCGGAAGATAATTTGGAACCTAAAAAAATTGAATTAAGACATGAGAGTCTCAATAACTAGAGTGCGTATTGGCAACCATATTTAAACTCAATTTCAGACATTTTAGAAAACTGAGCCAAAAAAAGGACACCAATGTACTTACATAGCAGTGTGTATGAGTTGACGATTTAAAATTGAACAGCAACGACCAGAAGATGGAGAAAAAGAAACCGAAACCGGGAATAGCTATGATGATCGACGTGGCTAACGATGCATTCAATTCAAGAAGTGTTGGAGCTTGATGCATATTCGTCATAGAAATATTGTTGTAATCTAAGCTTGAAGGAATTGAGATAAAAAATTAAAATCAGCCATTCTTATTGAAATGTGAAAAAGCAGAAAACCTGGTTCTACTTTCCTTGCTTTCACTTGTGCAATTATTTCTCTCTATCCGGGGAGCGTTTGTCATCGATAACAAAACCTTAATAGTCCATTATTCGTTCACATAGTGTTACTTACTACTAACAATGCTCGATAACCAACGCAACCTTCCTTATTCTTAAATAGCCTGGGTATGTCCGACTGCAACAGACGTACTACATCCCTGGGATACGGACCCTGAAAGGCCCAGAGCAATTCAGGTTGAAGTTACCAAGTATCAGTTTTATATGAATTATCAGAATATATAAATCTCAACGCTGCGCGCCGTTTAGACCTTTCTCGCGCTGACTAGGTAGGAATAAGCAGTTGGTATTGTATGCATTATCAAGTTATTTCCTATACACATGTAATAACGAATACAATACGTCGCGTTGCGCTGTTTAGATCCTTTGACACACTGACTATGTAGCAATAAGCACTGGGTATCTTAGTAGTAGAAAATATTTAACTGTAGTTGGGTTCCGTCATAAATTGGCTTCTATAATAAACTACTAAATTCAAGCTGACGCAAGACGCAAGAAAGAGCAAAGAAGATTAATCACTTATCATCTAACGGATAACATGAACTATCCATGACTTCTAATCAAGAATGGGATAACAGCTGTGTTTGTCTGCGTTCTTGCTACTGTTTTGTTACTAGCTCATAAACTAACTGAAACAGCCAAACTTACAAGCAAGCATTAAAAGTCAAAATCTTATTATTTAGTCACAATATTATTACCGTTATCAAGTATATTCTACACTTCACGTCTCAACCGATATCACGAGATATTTGTGCCTCGCTAGAATCTAAATATATCATGTCAGTCTCCTAAACAGTAACATTTTCCCATAGTTAAATATCATATTTAGGAAGTGATTCTAAGGCTTCACATCTTTCCCAGCATTCTATTTCAGTATAACACCACCCGTTATTGTTGTATTCTCCACTACTATTTGGTCACAACCATCACCATCATTAAATTTCTGTACAATTTTACTGCTTATAAGTCCACCACTGCTGTGCTGACTGAAGCAGCAATTTTATAAACTTGCAAACTGGAACAGCTACACTACACTACACTACAGCCACGACTTAGATATTTGATATGCGCTTACTACAATAGACAGGAAATAACGGAATTCTTTCCTCGCAGCCTCGATCAATAACTCTAGTTACTCTACTTTCTGAGTTGTTAACTTACTGAATAGTATTGGATAGTTGGGTCGCACTGGATTTTGTTCAATTGAAGCGCGCGTTATAAGGAGGTGTAATGAATGTCTGTGTAAATAGTAATCTATTCATCAATTCACTGTTGAACACTGCTATACATATACACAGCACCGAGCAACCAGCACTTGTTCAGATTAACATGTAAGATTTCGCCCAGACAATAATATTCATCACAATCAAGAGATTTGTTCGCTGTCATTTAGTTTAAATAATCAATTCATTACACTGATAAAAAATTTGAAAAAAATTCAGGGACCGCTACGCAATTTTTTTTGAAAAAGTTTGAGAACCGATGCTCAAGAGTAAGGTATAAATTAATCACACAATTAATGTCTGTATTCTTCAGTTACATTACAAGTTTTCATCATCAATACAATCTTGATGGTACAAATCTCAACAAGCCTTGAAATCACTTGATATTACCATCACATCTTAGCATTATATACACACTTTTATATTTAAAACGTTATCAAGTATTTTTTATTCTCCACATCTCAACATGTCACGAAACTTATTTCTATAGCTTTCCTAATCATCTCTATATTCGATGTGAAAATCTACATCACATCCTCTCTTATACATCCGTAATAACACCCGTTATCGTTGTATTTTTCACTACTACCTTCAGGCGTGTTTATACAATTCTACTCTCTATACTCGTATACCTAGTAATACTAGTGGAAACACAGAACAGTTACCAGTCTAAAGAGACTCTACGATATCCAGCTACTACAATCGATTGAAAATACTCATTCAATTCATTTCTCTCTACTACCGAGGCAGGTCGCATTGTAATTTTCAAATGAAGCGCGCGTGATTAAGAGAGGTAATAATGACAGGTAATACGTGCAATATGATAATTCAAAAATCAAACTTACCTTTTGCCGGTCCACCTGGAGTTTGACAAAGGTTACAACTAGCTGGGCATTTCCTTTTGACGAATTTCATGCTCTTTCCTTTGGTGCATTTTCCTGCTTTTGCCCATTTTGGGCAGCTGTTCAATCTATCTTTACAGTTCCTAGGTGGTTTGGGTGTAGTCGTTGTAGTTGGGGCTGTAGTTGTAGTAGTTGTAGTTGCTGCTGTAGTTGTAGTTGTGGCCGTGGTCGTCGTAGTTAAATCGCCTTCAAATAAAGAAATAATGTAGCTTATTATAGTTTACAATTAATATCTAAAAATATATATTTTCATCTCAGTTTATCATTATGACTATCATTATGACTATCATTATGTGCGTTCGCCCATAACTCCCAATGATTCAAATAGGGGTCCTAATTGGGGCCTCGGGGTTCCGTTTTACGAATAAAAGACAAAATAAAGTCACTAGAGCTATAGACATACGTATTCTGTAACTACCCATACAGGGAGTAAAATGTATTACGTTTGTTTAATGTGACCCACTGCTTATTGGACAACAATCGCGGAGTTCTATCTTGGTTAGCGGGACTGTATTTGTAGTGTTTACACGACAGAGTACAATAAGTAACAATTAACTCTACACCAACTCATAAAATCTACATTCGAACAGCTCCTAGAAGTAGTTTAGAACTTTAGATCACCGCCATGACGTATGAGAGACAAAATTTGGTTGCCAGGGGGTACGGTCGCCTAGGTACGCCTACTAGTGTCAATATACTCACTGCATTTGTACATGGCTCGAAGCTGCGCTATATCAGAAGTAGAAAGTCCGTCATTCTGTCCAAGTGTTGATACACCGTCATTTGGCGTGATTGTATCCTGACCGTTGGCTGAAAAGGCTGTCTTGCTGTAGTGCATGATTGAGCCAAAATCATATGCTGAAGAGAAGCTATCAATGTCCGAAGCGAGTTGCTTATCAAAGTTACTCGTCTGGCCTAGAATAGAGAGAAATGTATATTTAGTAATTTTGCAATCGAGGACTTTATTATTGTAGTGTTCAATGCGAATGAATCAAAGAACATATCATTTCATGTCCTATACACGTGTAACAACGGATATAATATGTCACAAAGAGCTGTTAAGATCTCTTCTATGTAGCAATAAGCACTGGTTATTTCAGTAGTAGAAAATATTTAACTGCAGATGGGTTTCGGCAGTGAATTGGCTTTGCATGATAAACTATCAAATTCAAGATGAAGTCTAATCATTTATACAAATGTGTCAGAATACGCAGGCACATAAAGAGTTCAGTACAGTACAGTACAGTCAGTATGCGAATAAGAAATGGCGAATCTAATACTGTATGAGTGTATGTACTTACTTGGAATGATATTAGCAAAGTTGATAGTGACGTAACTGTCTCTGTCTGGCCTTGCTTGTTCATGGAAGAATCCAAGTGCATGCATTATCTCGTGAATAATTGTGCCTTTTGATTCACATCCAGAACTGATGGAAATCTAGAAAGAAAAGTGTGAAATAATTAGACTGGAGAAGTGCTAGACTAGAGGGATTGTGAGGGAAACATAGTGTAAAGTTTTCACATTCACATTCTGATTCTTTACTCACACAGACTCCAGTACCCAATAATCTCATAAATAAAGGAGAAACTGTGTGTGCGTTTGTCGGATGTTCGTGTGTCCATAACTCCGAAAGTTCTCTATTTCACGCTCTGAAAATTTGCACGGTGATCGGTTTCGGTCGCGAAAGTGACCTTGGATATTGCTTTTTCGAATAGGGGTCCCCATCGGGGCCCCAGATCACTTTTTTGATTAATTTCAAAATCTCCCTCTGTGATGTCATAGGATTAATAAATTAGAGACTTGACAGGTTAAAAATATGTTTTATGACATCACAAAGGCCAAGATTTTGAAAGTAGGCGAGTTTTTCAAGCTATTCCTTTCAGGCCAAGGGATATAACTCCTACAAACTTTTCATTAATTTGAATCAATAAAGAAAGGCCGGGTCACTTAAAAAAATGCAAGCAGCTAGTATCTAATAACCTACCTTCTGTGCTCCTGTGATAGATTTTCCAATATAGGACCAGCAGCCTTCTTGTTCTCCAGTTCCGGCAAAGAAATGAAGCCATGAGGTCTCTGTTGATTTCGCAACAAATTTCAAACAGATATTTGCTTCATAATCAGCAATCGCTTCTTTGATGGCATTCTGGACGCCGGTAGCTGAAAAAACAACACAAATTTTATTAAAAGAAATTTACAGAGTTGATTGACGCGCAGTGTGAAACTTACTTACAGCTGTAATTGAATATGATAAACGAAAGTACACGACATAAAAACTCTATTCGAAGAAATATGATGAATTTGTCCAGGTATTTCACGACAGCCCCCAACAAATACCCCGATTTCTCAGCGTTGGGTGATTTAATTGACCCAATAGTTTCACATATTGTTTATACGACTATGAGAAAGGTTTTCTGTAAATTTTAACGTGATTGGACCAGTAAAAATCATATTATGGACGTTCAATTGAATAGTACCCTGGGGCGATCCTTCGTGGTCGTGAAACCAAGGATTATCACCGGAGTGAAGTGATCACGCACTATTCATCATTCATTTTTCAAAATCATAGGCTAAGATCGAAATCGTTGTTTCTTGTGCGTTATTAACTCCAGGGAATTAAAAATGTTATAATAGAATAATTGTGAACTGTACAATGGAACAATTTTGAACCTAGGCGAGCTATTTACCAGCATTTCATTCAGGCCGATAACTCAAACTACAAATTCCCCATAACTTTATATTAAGGAAGGAAGGCCGGGTCACATGAATGCAGATAAATAACAGAAAAAGCATGAGCAAGGAAAACCTGGGTCTGGAGTGAATAAAATGCTATTTAGAGTCACTTTAACAGCCAAAATATAAATCTGCATACATCGTTTTCCTCGTCAATGTCATTTTTAAACACGAGCTATCGCAGTTTGAACATTAATGGTATGGTAAGGGAGAAATGTAAGTCGCACGAAATGATGAATAAATAACAACATACAGTAGAACCTCGTACTAACATTGTCCGAGCAACTTGCTTTACGAGTATTTTTGTAAGCCGCACGAAATGATGAAAATAAACGATATAAGCCGCCCTCAATTATAAGCCGCACGAAATAATGAAATAAACACAAGATAAGCCGCGGCTTATATTTGAGTAAATACGATACGTGGTTTTTCTTTGCTTTACCCCGAACTCGGGCATCTCTGCTGATGATATAATAATTTGAAACTGTATAAATGGAAGCCACTTACTTATGGTTGAATCGTATTCAATTGGAATTTCCCACGCGAGACCAACTTGCTTGTCC
>QXVX01009979.1:880-39701 GCA_013436065.1 Halocynthia aurantium | reverse complement strand
GAGCATGTATGTGATGACAGGAATACAGAAAAATCAATATTTGCTCAAAACAAAAGAATACACTAATCAAAAATGATAGATAAATTGAACGTGAAGTAGTATTTTGATTGTCTGGACTTAGCGTACAAAATTGGCGGTATCCATGTCACTAACGTCGGCGTAGCGTGTCATATTATAAATACGGCTGTGCAGAATAAAACAAATTTGATTCAGTTTACTTCATATTGAGGTCATATGTTTAAACATACCCCTTCCCTTAATTCTCGATTCGAACAATAACCATATCATCCTTCGATTCGTATACATCCCTCGTTTATACATTTGAACTGCAATGAACTTATGAATTAGGCCTTACGTACCCGACCCCAATAACCCCAACATACACTGCAGCATGGTGGGTTACACACTCCAGTATACAGTTCGTTTGAGTTTGGGTTTGATTGTTAATTATAGCGCGCCATGAGGAGGCGCAATATCAGAACTAAAATTGATCAGCAATTTTTTTAACATGTTAAGCTTGTTTTGTTATTAGAACTTTTGTTGTAAGCGGAGTTCTATTTTAATCGTTACCGTTAAAATATGCGAGATGATCAGTGCCCATTTCGATAATTCTTTGGCACAAGAGCCAGACAGTATAGGAGGGAACCAGTCGTGCGTAGCGTGTTCCAATTATTCCATTATATTTTTTCTTACGTCAAATATTAAAGTGCACTCATATCCCTGAGTTTTGTGTTATACGGTACAAGGTATAGCTCAAGCAATACAGGAAATGTTTTACTATTTATAGGATTGCGTACATTTTCCATTTTCGATTATCCGCAATTAATTAATGAGATCACCTGTCAAAAACGGGAGTATCGAAGAAATGTTATACAGTACTCGCTTATGCATGACGCATTCAATTTGGAAGTTCTGTCGGATAACATTACCAGTTGTGTATAAGGCATAATACATTGTTAAAAATATATTATATAGTGCATACATAGACAAATAACTGCAATAGATGAGGTGCAAGAGGGAAATTGTCTTATTCCTTACATTCAGAAATATTGAATGCCGGATTTTTCAGAACACAGATTGTTATTGTGTTGTTAAGTTTACTGTTCAGACAGAAAAATCATGATTTCTATCTCTACACGAGATGGTATAAAGTTTATAAACCATCCAGACAACTTGTAGGGAGATCAAGACATATGTTTGTTGCAATCGTTACAAATCTTTTTCTTTGGCTTGATGAAAAAATGAAGCAAATGCCATTTGGTGTTCCAATGGTACGACGAGAGCAAAGTGATCATGTTTCTGATTGTTACTTTTGCATGAAAAAGATAACAGGATTTTCTCGAAAAAGCTAGTCCAAAATTATATATCCAGCATACAAGTCTGCTGTTATATCTGTTCCTCATGGTTCTGGTTCACATTCCCTATATGGAGATGATGGGTCTTTATTAAGTAACAGACATTCCTGTGCTGATGAAACTGAAGTCAGTGCGGTTGACTTGAAAATTCGGCTCATGTTATTGGCATGTTTTTGTGTGTAGCACATTATAGTTTGCTGCCAATCACACGCAATTTAGAATGTAAATGATACACTGCATTGATCTGAACTAGGCACGATGATGCTAGTGGTGATAATATGACAACTTTACAATTGACAACAACGGGAGTTCTGCATAATTGTGTACAATTCAAGTTTGTTTTGCTACTTGTTATCTAATATCTATAGCAGAAAAATCCGACTCTATCCGGGTTAGCCTTTAGATGACCTATATTCCGTATTAAAAATAAGATAAAACGAAAGTTTACGTAAACGCGCAGGTTTTGTAAGCTTTCAGTCGAAAATAAAATAGACATGTAATTTTTCTCTGGCATTTTGGTCAACATGTTATTCTAATCGCTAGGGAGTATTAAAGCAGTTTCTAGGCGTACCCGGATTCTGGGTAACAATTTTAAAAAAGTATAATGCCACTGCGACCTGTGCTGGGATCACCTGAGTCTGAAGTGTGCAGCCGGCGGCCGCTAACCAAATTTGTGCGGCCCGAGTACAGCCCGTAATAGGAATTCGTTGCCCCCTTTTTTTTATGTTGAATGAATAGCGAAGTGAAGCCTCCCTAAAATTGATTTATTTGATTTGCAAGAAACTTAAATCGATTTTTAAATGCCAGTCACTAGTAGATAGTCGATGTGAAATGCAAGAACGACCCACCGCCGGTTAAGTGTATTTGATCCGGGAGTGCTACAAGGTTGCACACCTCTGCCCTAAGTCATCACACCTAATTTATTTCAAATCGAGCCAACCGTTTCGTTCTGTAGAGCGTAGAACCAGCAAACACAAATACACATATTCATTTTTATTTATATTGACAATTGCAATCAGAGTAATTTTTTATAATTTTGACGGCTCTAGACTCTAGAGGGGCCGACAAAGAAAATTATGAGTCGATAGGGGGCCGTTAATCATAAAAAAATAGTTTGGAACCATAGCCTTAGACTTAGAGGATCTCATCTTGATTATCAAAACTGAATATTATTTACCTGTTCTGGCCTGCGAAGAAGTTTATCGTTGTTAAAGGAAGTTTATCTCGGTGTTAACTGAAGCATTGAATTTCAATACCATCGAGAAGAACTTGTGTGGTTAAATTCATACCTTACCTAGGAGTACGCACTATTCCAGTTTAAGATTTCTAGTTGTAAACAATTTAAGTTAGACTGCATCAACTTTTGTACCTGTAGAATTGTACATTAATAGCTATTACTGTATACATTCGTCATTGAATAGAATCGAGTCGAGGAGTCGATTACTTCTGGCTGGAGTCGGAGTTGGAATCGCAACCTTAAAATTACCAGAGTTGAAGTCGGAGTCGCAACAAAAAAATTCCCGGTCTCGGAATCCGACTCAACGCACCTGATCTAAACGCAAATCAGTCTCTATAATTGCTATCGTGCTATCGTAGGGGTCATGCTTCCGGACGCGTCGCTAACTTTTCCGATTGAACTGAGAAACTGCTTTAGTGGTTACTACATTTTGATCTTGAACAAGGTCGCCTGCGGATGATTTAGCACCGCGCCTGTGCGCAGAATGCTTTCCTTGGCCTATATGCCAGAGTCAAAGTCTGAAGTGGGGCTTCTACGACGGCCAAGCGACCGCCTAACGCTGCTTCACAACAGCACGACATCAAAGTAACATCACTGCTTAGGCGGGATTTTGACTTACAGCCTTCGGTCATTTCCCCCAGATGGTAGCGTCGTGCAATTGGCTTATCAGCCAAGCACGTGAACAAAATGTCTGAATCTGCGGTTCCTCTCGTACTGAGCAGAATTACTATCGCGACAACACTACATCAGTAGGGTAANCCTGCGGATGATTTAGCACCGCGCCTGTGCGCAGAATGCTTTCCTTGGCCTATATGCCAGAGTCAAAGTCTGAAGTGGGGCTTCTACGACGGCCAAGCGACCGCCTAACGCTGCTTCACAACAGCACGACATCAAAGTAACATCACTGCTTAGGCGGGATTTTGACTTACAGCCTTCGGTCATTTCCCCCAGATGGTAGCGTCGTGCAATTGGCTTATCAGCCAAGCACGTGAACAAAATGTCTGAATCTCCGGTTCCTCTCGTATTCCCGGGCTCATCTTATCTCATCTCATCTCATCTCTCAACACGAATTGGATACTGAAATAAAATACGGAATTAGAAGTCAATATGAAATGGAAACAATTTATACTGCAGAGGCAACCGAGCTCGTCATGTGTGAAAACAAAAGCCGCATGTAATACTATCCACATATACGTCGTTTGGGGTTGTTTCGTATTTTTATCATTCCCCTATCCAGGGTCAGCCATATGTAACCCCGAATCAGCGTTTACAGTCGCTACTAAACTCATATTGTGTCAATACAATTACCACATGTACTACTATTCGTATACATAGCTAAAAATCAATAGAACTTATTCTGTATTTATTTAATGTACCATATGAACTCCCAGATCTGCCTCTACAGCTCATACAGCAGAGGCTCCCGAGCTCATCTTTTGTCAAAACGTTTACTTCTATCGACGTACTGAGTAAGAAGTCGATTGGTCTTATTTTGTATGTTTGCCATTTATTAATAGCCGGTCACCCATATGCACCCTCAAATTCGCCTTTACAGCAGCTCATACAGTGGACATTACCGAGGTTATCCTTTTAAAACACTTGTCGCATGTATTACTATTCACATACGGATCTAGAAGTCGATGGGACTATGATTACGTTATAGAACTTATTCTGATTTTCCATTACCTTTACAGGGTCACCCATATGTTCCCCATAGATCACCCTCTACCGCTCATACCGTAAACTAAAGTACACAATTTTGTTTCTCGAAATCAGGGAAGCGTGACTTGTTCAAATGAAAGAACCACAAACGTCTTCAGAGGAGAGAGTTTTATGGACTATATCGTTTGCACACTGCTTTTAGTAGTATAAAGAGTTTGTATGAGATAACAGACATAAGTGTGTAATTTACTTCCTAGATGAAGATTGATAGTAGTAGCAGAATTATTACTTTTATCGTAAAGTTAGGCTGACAATGGCTTCTTTGTCAAGTGTAGAAAGTAAAATACGCAAGGACATCGTTCATGGTGTATTCATAAACTTATAGGATACGCAAAGGCAAGAAAAAGACCTATGAAGTACTAAGTTACTGTTTCGTCTCTCGTCACTTGCTGGAAAGTTAAGATAGCATTTCAAATATGGAAGCCCATCTGAAAAATGTTTAATAAAATATGGGTCAATTGGTCCACGTTCGTTGTACTGGTTTATCGAATTCACTCTTATCGTTTGTAACAGTGTTTATACTGTAAACCTAATTTTCTAAAAATAACATTGCAAGTATAAAAGGTATATCTGTGATGTTAATATACCAGAACGTACTGTACTTAAATGATATATATACACACATGCAAGGGAAATAGAAACGCACAGCGGAATTTGCGATGCTGGTATTGGATTTTTGCCGGAATTTTCTGTTCATTCAAACAGCATTGGCAAGCATTTTATCACTGCCGTTCGGAAGGGTGACCAATGCTATCGAAGTTTCACATGAAGGTGAGTTATTATACCATGCGAGTTTCCAATTTACCTGTATTTCTGCTAGAAAATTATTTTGTTTCTTCCACGATATACCTTGTAACATACATTAATTTTGTCGATCATTACTTCGGCCTCGAGCAGATTCGATCGTTCCTTTGAATTCACATATTATTTCGCCAATGATTAGTTTGCTGCACGATCATTTTGTTGGTGGTCATTTTGCCAACTAGAATTTCGTGGATTTGCTTACAGTGTATTCAGTTTATGGGAGTTTGCAACTGCCTCAAGAAGTCACTTGCTTATATGATTTATTCAATTAGATCTGTGATTGCGAATCCTCATTATACTCTGTCGCCTAGGCTTTGGTAGATATAATTAAAGACATTAAACTGAACAGTGGCTACTATGTATAACATCAATTTCTATTATTCAGAATAAACACTGTAGTTATTCTCTTTTTTGCCGCATCTTATTCTTTGAAATAGTTCAACGAAATGATTCTCTTTCAGTGAACTCTGAATCAAATATTTCACCTATATCCCATGGAATTAACCAGAAACAGAGCAATCCAAGAAGAGAATTCGATTTTGTAATTCCGCAAAGACTCGATAAGGAAGGAAAATTTTTGACTCACGATGTTCATTTTGTCATTCCCTCATTGACAGTGCGATCACCATTTCGATTGCGTCGTCATGTCGACGCATCATATCTCAGACATGAAAACACTAAGCTGTTTTATAATGTATCCTTTCAAGGAAAAGTTCTTCTACTCAACCTAACGGAAAATCACGATATAATTAATGGCGACTTTATTCTTGAGAGAATTTTCTCTAAAAAAAATGCGAGCAGTAGACCAGTTTCCTCTGATATGCACTCTTCTACGAGACTGGGAACTCGATGGCGATGTCAGTTCAATGGTCATATTGAAGGGATCCCGGGGTCAAAAGTAGCGATATCGACGTGCAACGGTCTCGTAAGTACATTCCAATTCTAAAAATATTCGTCAAAATTGACTTGTCATCTGTAATATCTATATATGCAGAATAGGCATAACATTAACAAAACAAACTTCCAAACGTCCAAACCCGGAGCCCACGGAAAAGGTTGTTGCATCCAACTAAGTTAGGTTGGGAAATCATGCTATTAACTATTAAATACCAAAATGTAATAAAAATAGTGCTGTAATAAAGGTCCTAACAGTGGTAAAATATTAGAAAATTTTGAATAAACAAATGACGTGCAACCTTGTAAAGTGGGATCACATCTCAAGCTACGCAAGTAGAAATCCTCCCAATACTATAATAATAACCCAGAAAAAACCATTACCCTTTGGCAAAATTCGAAATAGTTTTTTGGACTTCAAGTTAGGTTAAAGGTTGAAATTAAAATGTAAAAAAAAATCCGAACCATCGAAAGTATACCGCATCTGGTAAACAACAGCAGTAAAACCATTTTGTGAACTGATGCTGGTACAATATATTTTCAGCTAACTTAGCAGGCTTACACAGAAAATAGCGTTTTCTGACTGTAAACTTGCTAACTACAGCAAAATCCTTTCACTAGCTTTATTGTCAACAAAATTTGCAAACTCCCTAACTGTGAATTTTCGTAATCAAGTAAGCTATTTACGCAATAAGTTAGAACGAAAGGTTTCCAACTGAAGTTAAAGCGCTGACACATCACCGGGTCTCGTTCTTTCGGTCAAGTACACTATAAACTGTCAAGCATGCTGGCCATTCCCGGAAATAATTCTTGAATCAGGTCATATTTCCCTTAAAACTAAAAAAACATCTACTGTTGAACTTCTGAAAATCGAAGGGGAAGGGCATATTACATGGTATTTCGCTAGACTACCTCTTTTTGATGGTACTTGCAAGTACCATGTCTTACCGTGCGCCACTACCATATATGGGCATGGTACTTCAAGTACATGTAATCTGGCCATGAAAACGTGGTATAGTGTCCTTGTCGTTCACCTTTAGACTGGTCTGATTATGATGGATTCTCGAGAGTATTTCATGGAGCCTGTATCTCCCCGTTACTACGCCACTTCAACAAAACAAAATCACGCAAAATACCCTCACAAAATATACCAATACAGTATGAACCATGGATCCCGAACAGAAGGCGCTCAAGGTATTGATGTACTGTATATTGGTTAACTCAATGCTATGCTATAATCTTCATAGGTAACAAGGTACAATGGCTATTGTTATGAATATTTTACGCGTATTATTTATTAATAGATGAAAAATTCCATCGTCTGCGAAGGGACCTGAGAGACCATGTATTTTTTGAAACACACTCACATCAAATACATCGCGAATCCAATTTCTGTGGTGTTTCTGGTAAGAAAGTTTAAAATATGCTTGAAATTTATCGTAATACAGGAAGGAAATGTTCCAAGCCCTATCATATATATTACGTGATATTACTGTGCACGGTTGGTTCATATGTTAAAGTGTGGTGGGTTAGCTTCTTTGTTCTGCGCTGATAGATGATGACGAGGAGAATACGATGATACTGTACAATGTCTACGATGATCATATCGAGTGCACTTTGGTCATAATTACAGTTAACGCGGGGTTTATAGCACAACTACATGGATTCCGCTCCAACAAATACAAACAGCGCCATTCTGAGAATTAAGTATCATCGTTTCACCTTTACCAGCCTTTCGGGCTGTTATTGGTTATTCAGAAAAATAAGGTTTAGATAATGTTGGCATACAAAATAATACGGTTGTTTTACAATCACAGGTGCTTGTAATAAGACTTGACACAATCTGAAAACCGCCTAAATTATAATTGAAGTTCCATTATTAGTGTATGCAGTTTAGGTAAGTTTAGAAATAATAACAGCCATGACTCGAAATTCAAGTATATAATTAGGTGTTTGCCTCACTTTTTTTAAACCGATAACTTGAATCAAATAAAAATGATAAGAGAACTGCAGTGTGTTCACTGTAATTACTGGCATACACTGTAGCCAAATAGAGTGAATTTGAATTCAAATTTCGATCTACCTTGCCTTTCGCAAATGTGACCAGTACCGACAGTCTTCTGTTATTTGTTAACTTAACATTATTACAACGTTTGTATTTTGCGAGTTATCAAAACGGATCGTTCTAAACTTGAATTTAACTATTAGAAATAATAGTGATATTTCTTGTTTTTCCTTTCGCAATTAGTGTGAATATTTGAATGTTTGAATTTCAGACACGAAGCGCAGATACCGTCATATTATTAAAAGAAGGGAGCAGTGGGAAGCTGATCGCACTAACCATAAATCGAAAAGATTGCATATTGATGAGTTTCGCAGCAGAGAGCGCCAGAAGCGTTCGATCAGTGTACAAAGACATATTGAAGTGCTTGTCGTGGTGGACAAGAAAATGGTCGAATATTACGGAGAAAACAGCTATGGTAGCGTGGAGAAATATGTCTTGACTATAATGAACATGGTAAGAAATACAATTTTGCAACGAGCAATATAATAAGTAAGAATATTTCAGAATGATTGATATCATTCTAACCATATTATTATTATATTATATTCGTTTTATTTGATTAGTTAACTCAACATGGCATTTGCACAGTTATATCCCCCGTATACTCAAATATCCGGGAACTCTTAAACGCCCGGCACCCAGAAAAAATTAATCTCTATGAAAGAGCGCGTTTGTTTGATTGTCCTGGCTGTTGACGATATTTGCGCCATTTTTTATCCTGTTTTGCGTTGAACGGTTCGAACGGACTTGATATTATTGTATTTCGACATCGCACACGTTGAAAGCTCGATTGGTCGGTCGTTAGTCTATCACTCACGTACCTGTATTTTATTGAGTCAATAACACCAGTTATTTACTTAAATTACACTTTTATTTATTTCATTTCTACTATATTTAGAATATTAATGATAATACTTATGTATATATAGTGTTTTGAGGAGTGAATGTGTTATCGTAGTTTAAAGTGTAATAATTTAATATCCTAAAAATTTATAAGTATTTATTTATAAGTTATCCGACAACCTTCCGTCCAAGTGGTACAGAATAAGAATTAGTTTACTGTGTCTCAAATGTAAGCCTCGACCAACTAATGTCTTAATATAACCTCGGTTTTATATCTGAAGTAACGATATTGATTTAACGCAGGTGTCAGAGCTTTTCCGTGATGCAAGTATTGGAAATTCAATTAGCGTTTCTCTTGTGAGACTGATCTTACTGGAAGAAGAACAGGTGGTTTTAATTCATTTTTTACTTCCTTATATCAATCGAGAATCTACGTGGACTAATGTTTTCACCACAAAATACTGTATTATTCATCACGAAACTTGAATCAATCTGAATATTAACAAAGTTTCTGTCGTATTTAAAAAATTCGGTTGCAAAACTATAAGTCAAATCTTTTATTTCGAAACCCCCTCCAACTACAGTTGAGAACCCTTTATCCGAAATTCCGGAATCCGGAAGGTCTAGGAATCCTGGAACGATAGCATAAAATGCTGACTTTTTTACGTTTCATAATTACCCACCTGTAATCATGCGTTTTCATACTTCTCACTAAACTTTGCATCCGTACTAATGTGTACTGTAACATTTTAATCAAAACATAACCACTTAGGTTGAGACTACAATATTACCTTTCTGCTGGTTTTGTGTATAAAATATTTATATCAAACTACATGCAGGATATATGAATAACCTATATTATAAAATGTGAATGGATATCGTGATATACTTGGGTCCCAGTCTGGTGTTGATAAAAATCAAGCTTGTGTGCATTTTATTTCAACCTAAAAGAAATACCATACCGAATTATTTGTTCGTCATTAAATACAGAAGGGCTTGAAAATAACAACTGATGCTGAAAAAACCTTGGACAGTTTTTGCAGATGGGCGAAGCAAATCAACCCGAAAAGTGACAAACATCCTAATCACCACGACGTTGCAGTACTTATCACTAGGTACTTTACATTTCCTAAGAATGTTTTCATGTCCACTGTGTTAGGCTGAAATTTAAACAATATTTCCAACACACACTATTAAATTTCTACCTATCTTCTTAACTGTAAAAGAATAAAGATTGGCACACGTGCTATGTTAACAATAGTTACAGAAGGAATGTATGGAATTAGTGTGTGTCATATTTAGAGCTATTTACCTTGTTAATTGCCTCAACTGTTCTCAGCTTAGGCTAGATAGGTAATATTATTAGTATGGAAACGGAATCTTTCGTGCTGGAATTATTGATCCATTTGCTCACTGTTTGCCTGCGGTATTTCCAGAATTCCTTATCTACAAATAATTTCTTTTACAGACGAGACATTTGCAGTAACTCGAATAAATCCTGTGAGACTTTAGGCTTGGCTCATGTTGCAGGCATGTGCCAGAGTCATCGGAGCTGCAACATAAATCAGGATACCGGCCTGTCACTAGCTTACACAATAGCCCATGAAATTGGCCACAAGTGAGTAACCACAGTTCTGGTTAAATATAATTGCTATTGGATATAGATATTACACATTTAAATGGTGATATTGCAAAATGAAGCTTAGGAGATACAGCCTACGGGCGCGGTAAAAGGGGTTAATATGAAGGAATTTTTATTGAAAAACAAATATTGTGGTTTCCAAGCGCTCGTTGGTGCCTTAATTTGTTTTATCTGGTAGCTATGCTTTCGAAAAGACAAACTATTGATGTTTGTTTGTTTTATGACTAGGTTGAAGAGAGAGGTTGCAATTTGGCTAGCTGTTCTGGGGTAGTTCTTTACCCTACAAGGCTGGGTAATATATATCCATCTCTCTACATATATTTCAAGGGGTAAGGTCGAGTACCGACTCAGACCCCAACTTTTAAATAGTTTAATGGAGCACATCCTTATTAATGAGTCAAATTCTGCTGCGTGGCATGTATGAGATGCACCACTTGGCACAGCAACTTTTTATAAAAAGTTAGTTTTTTTCGGGAAAAAAATTACCTTGTGAGGTGGGTAGTGAAAACTCTATTGAATTGCTAGCTCAAATTACTATTAAATAATTTTTCTTATGTCGGCAAAGCGGGAACTCGTAAAAGTGTCAGATTTGGTCAATAGGTTTGTAGCGAGTGGCTACGATGTGAATTTTATGTAGAATTTTTGACTTACTATTATCACGTGTGATTAAGTCAGTTGTATATTGCAAGTACCGTGTGGATGTTTGCTCCATAACCAATAAATCAATGTCGACACAAAAAAAGTCGTTAACCTGTCCACATATTGATTTTACGACGATTCATGAGCAAAGAGAAGAAACCGTAATTTTCCGAATTTAATACGCACGCGCCAACTATGACGTCCAGAGAGCTAAAAAGGGTCTATACCCATGTATAATACGCCCCCCGAATTTGTGTTACAACCCCCATTCAGTGTGATCCAAAGCACCTATTGGATCGTGCTTCTCTTCATACCTAATAGTCATCAAACATAACCTCGAAGACGCACGCTGGTAAATAGAATATAAACGGTAAATAAACATGGAAATTTGCGCATGGCAATATACGTGCTCTCCTTTTAACCGATGTTAACCGATAAGCATATAAAAGCACAGTTCGCGCTTTAACCGTTGTTAATCGTACCGATGCCACTGAAGTGCGTTGTACAAATATATAACTCCTAACAGTTCTCTTTATCAAATATCTAGCTCTTTAGTGCAGTGGTTCTAAGCCTTTTTTTAGCACCGGGGACAAATTTTGAACCTAAATTCTGTAGTGGGCCACAATTTCAGGGGAAGGGGGGCCCCAAATGCTTTTTTAGAGGGGGGGGGGGCGAATGAAGTAATACNAGAAATCATATTTTATTTTTCAAATTAAGGAGGGTTCGGTGAATGCACTGATGAAGCTTGCAGGGTTCATTACCTCCAATGAGGTTGAGAGCCACTGACGTGGATGATATTACAAATTGTATGCCATGCATATACTTCAGATACACTGACGATACTTGAGCAAGGTTTTTATCAGGATAGGTTGAAGTTAGTCATATAGTCATATAGTCATATAGTCATAGTCATAGTCATATGATATAGTTTAGAAGAAATTACTTGGACCACATACATATCGTATGATTGTGTGTTGCACAGTCTTTGCCAGATTCAATATAGCATCAGCAAAGCTAGCAGAAAGGAATTATGATACAGTATACAGTCCACTTCTTCACTTTTATAGCACCGGGGCCAAATTTTACACCTAAATTCTGTATAAGGCCGCAATTTCAGGGAAAGGGGGGCCCAAATCCTTTGATGGGGGGCACGAATGAAGTAATACCGTTAATACAAATAAACAGGAACAGATAAGTTCAATGACATAAAATAACCACTAGTACGATAACATCATTCTTTGTTACGTGTTATTACTGTTACGTGTGGTGTGGTGGAGTGTGCTAAAAAGTTGTTATAAAGCATTTTCTTTGTTAACACAAATAAGTTGGGCTTCAACGATGCATTGATAATTTTTTTAACCAAAACAACCTATCAAACTCTTAGCTTTACATAGCTGACATCACGAATGTCTAAACTCAGCATAGCAAGAAAAAAAATCACCTTTTTCGCAATTTTCCCCATTGGACATAGGTTTTACCAGCAAAATACCCACTACAGTTAAGACCGCTAAGGGTAATCGACGCCTCAGTCAAATGTCATTCTGATTGCCGTATTCTGTTTGATACGTCTCGTGGCTATTTTACTAGCGTTTAATAACTCGCGCTCTGACGGCACGCATCTAAAATTTTTTGCATTTTCTACTCTCCATGTATAATACGCATCCCGACTTGAATAACTTCGAAGTTTTGCATTTGTAAGTAGTTTTACTCCCAATATACTGCTGAAGACGTGATGAGGGATATAGAATGTGTTAATTAACGATAGGTGATTCAAAATCACATCCAACAATGTCAAAATTATTGTAGACTCGGACTTATGATGATACTAATATAGTCAATATGTTGGTAGTCCTAATGGCAACAGTATTTTTTTGCAAATGCATTTTGCCAGTAATATAGCGGTGATATTAAGGTGAAAGGATTACTTCTGACAATGTTTGAATTAGTAAAGATTAACAGTAGACATCTATCATCAGCGACGACAACGTTCTTCTTAGGTTTTGCATGTTGAAATTTTTGGTAGAAATATGGTTATTATGTAAGTCATCAAGATGCAAAGAACGCAATCGTACTTATAATAATGAGCATTGCCAATCATTTTTTATTAGGATTTATATGTGTACTATACCTTATTTACCACGGCTTTTAGTTGAGTAAATAATAAAAGAAAGCTTCCACTATTATTTGTTCTGTTAATCTCGGGTAATCATGCTTGCTCACTCACATCAGTGTTGCGTGAAGAGGTAACGGGATTTTAATGTACGCTAATTATTAACGGCAAATCATGTTTTATATATTAATTGCAAACGACGAGACGACTACTGAATAATTAAATAGGTTATTTCACGTCAAACAGGAATTTCCATATTTTATTTATGATCTAGTCGCTGTCTTACACCGTGGCTAATGCATTTTTCACGACTCAACTCTGTGTTAACGTACACTCCCCCCACAACCACTGAGCAGAATTTTTGATGCTCTCAGCAAAAATATCTTAAATTCAACTTTTTTGAAGTGGAGCGGGAATGCGCATGACCTTATTATTCATTGGGAAACCGGGAAGTGTATAGTGACAAAAACAACCGCATTTATGAAGTAAAACGAGCGACAATATTTGGACGTGCGCGTTAACATTTTTATGTGCGCGGAACTAATACTGCGACTGTGTAGCCGCGGACTATGCTCGGTGCTATAAGCATGATTTCAAATAAGGTGCTGAGGGCAATCAAAGCAAAAAACGTCACAGTTTTTTCATAAAAATTAGAATGATTTATTATTCCTTTTTTTATGCATATTTATACAGTTTTGCTATGCATCACGATGGTCAACTCAATGACTGCAAAACAGGGACCAAATTCAACCATATAATGGCACCTCACTTGACGTCCAGTAGTCGTCCGATGAAGTGGAGTTCTTGCAGTCGAAGATATATAACGCGTTTCCTTGAGTGAGTACGATACTTAGTTATAGTTGTGTTGTTGATCTGAATTCTTACTCCTCAGTCTGCAACTATCCTTTTGTCTCCATGTAGACAAAGAAACGAGGTTTAGTTGCGATCTAACGAACATTAGGATCATCATTATAATTACATGAAGGTCTAGCTAGCCCTCAAGAGGTTTAAGTAGATAGCTCAGATTTAATGTGATTTGGATGCGCTAAGTTCGGACAGCACAACCCTAACAAAGATAAATATAATTGGAATTTTATTACCGCTTATTTTTGGTGCCTTGGATGAATTCTGACAAAATGACTGTTAGTGAATGTATAAGTTATATGTTATGAAAAGTTTTAGTCCTTCACAATCCGTTAGAATTTTTGTATTATGACTTCGTAGAGGCGTGGCTAATAAAGTCTTGAATGAATTCTTACGGTTACTGGTTACTCAGATTCAATGACTTCAATCATTACGACGGAAACCAGTCATTAGCTACAACATTAAATACCCGTGCATGTAGACAACATTTCTCGCGCTGTTTGCTTAATGTAGTGCAGTACATCAGTGCTGGACGGCGGCGTTGTAACATTCCATTCGTTCGGTGTCTGGATCAATAAGCTTACAGGAAAGTTCTCTAAAATATTCACAAGAACGTTGGGATACTCCTACTTGTATTAAAAAAGCATCCACGATCCCACGTAGGTTTTATACAGAATAAAGAAATATACATCGGGTGAAAAGGAGTGCAAATTTGACTTCGAAATTTGTATTGCCGTATAAGTCACGAAGATTCGCTTCTCACAATAAAATTTGTTACGCTCATTTTTCAAAGATGGCGAATAATAAGACATAAATTAGTGCTATTTTGCCTGTAGATTAGCAGACAAATCTATTGTAATGAAAATAAATCCGGAAATAGTTTTCCTCTAAAAATACTCTAAAGTCGCATTGGTTCACAGCAGAACGTATAACAATTAATTCGTGTGTGCAGGTGTAGTGTTGAAAAGCAAACTGCTCACATCAACTGTGCAGGGGCTTACAATCATATCCGTTTACTTTACGGTCTTATCTCAGCTTAACCAAGTAACAAATATTATTTTCAATTCATTCAATTCCCGCCAGTATCGGTAATTACTGAATGTCTGCAGAGCTTCGGAATGCATGGAATTTGAAATATTTGGTATTTGGTTTTGAGAACTCGTTTCGCTTATTTTGCGGTTTCAGCTGCGCTACGTGTAAATTGATATTGAGTTGATCCTTTCTCAGGCTAGCATTTCACGCGAGCTCCGCACAATAACCCAGCAGTTCTGAAACACTTAACTTGGAGAAAAAATCCAACAAAAACAAAAGTTTTACAGTCTGCACGGGTATCATCGGTAGATCTCAAGAGGCGAACCGTATTTATTATTTGTGGTTTATATTTTCCGTAATGTGATATATTAATATAGTTCCTCGCCTCTTTAGGGGCCTGAGCAATCCACGTCTGCGTAACTGATTAGGCTTCATCTTGAATTTGTTAGTTTATTATGGAGAGCCAATCATGGTCGAAAACCCAACTGCAATTGAACATTTTTACAGCTTTTTTAACCGGTGCATAGTCGGTCTGAAAAAGGATCTAAACAGCGCTTCACGACATATTATATTGTTACACGTGTATAGAAAATGACATGATATGTACTCTGATTCATTCCCACGATCTAAATCTGAACGATACACTTTTTTTTCTGATACTGATCGCCTCATGAATATTTAATCTATTTAATGACCATTCAAATAATATTTTCATACAAATCATTTCAAGAGATAATAACAGTGATATCTATATGACGCTATATATGTAAATCATTTATTGAAACAGCGTTGAGAGTAATGCTTGTTAGCAATGTAAATATTGCTGATCAGAAGAAATGCAGATATAAATCACGTTTTTTCTTGTATATTACTTTTTAAATTATATAATACTAATGTGTTTGAAGACGTTGTCGTATTTTAGCATATAATGCACTGATAAACCACGCAGTTAGGATATGTACCATCGCTACCTATCCCTGAACTTCTTTATGATGGATCAAAGATTGTCTGACGTAAATAAAGATTATTGGATTTATTCTAAAAAGTTGTATAATTATAATAAAGGGAAACAAATAATATAGTTAATTAGGATTTTAGACTCAACACAATTCCTAAGCAGTGACAATCCCAAGTTTTTGTTCACGTTTCGGTTAGTTGTTAGGTTAGTACCAATGTAAATCATGTATGCTTGGGTCGGTTCAGATGTATACGTTAGTATTTGATAGGTTATGGATATAACCGCGGTAATTTGGACCTTTGAATAAATGCAAAATGTGTTAAAAACGGTTTCCTCTAAGCCTGAACTGTTCATTCATGACCAAATGAGTGGTCCAATTTCACGAATAAATACTTCGAATGGATTGATCTGCACATAGTTACGTTTGAGACTCTTACTTTGTGTTGCTTTTCACTCAAAATATCCCACTCCGTAACCAGCTCGTCATAACATAATGTTTTATTTATAGTCGAAACTGGGGATTTTGTCTCACAGACAAACCAGTCAAACACAAGTATGACGCGTCTGCTAGTCTTCCTGGCTTATTGTACGATGCTGATCACCAATGTAGGCTTATGTTTGGAGAGAAGTCTCGACATTGCTACGGAATAGATGTAAGAGCACTTTCAATATTATCGAGTCACGTTTGACTCATTTGAGTTTTCAAACCTTACAATGATTTTCTTTGGTTGTGGTTTCCTTTGCAATTATGGTTTCCTGTAATACACACGTCCTTCACAGCTTTGTAAAAAATCTACGTACTAAAAAGTTTTTATCGATAGGATGTCTGCGACCGTCTTTGGTGTTTTGTTGAAGGTACATGTCGATCTCGTCTTCACGCAGCCGTTGACGGTACTTCTTGCGGTAAAGGGAAAGTGAGTTAATCTTTCCTTTTTAACTCAGCTTGACTGTTTTGTATTGTAATAATGATGCTGTATATTTAAATCGTAATAAAAAAAATTAGATGTGCTTTTGTGAATAATGAAGAAATAGAACTTGATCAAGTTATTGTGAATTTATACATCTCATTTTTATTTCGAATATATAAATGGCACATGAAAATTCAGTTCTCATTGCAATGGAATTGTCATGTTAAAGTGATTACCTAACCAAAATTATAGCATTATATACAAGTATATTAAATGAAACAATGACACAATAACTCATCTATTTTATTTTTTTCCATTCTAGTGGTGCTTTGCTGGTAAATGTGTCGATGTTGGTAATCGCCCCAAAAAGATCGATGGGGGATGGGGAGACTGGAGCAACTGGAGTACCTGTTCACGCACTTGCGGCATTGGCGTTAGGTATTCTGTGCGTCACTGCGATATGCCATTTCCGAAAAATGGTGGGAACTATTGTCTTGGGGAGAGAACACGATATATTACATGCAATAAATGGGTAATATTGCTTGTTTAATTGGTGTTTGAGCCTTATGGTATGCTGTGAAGCTTAAGGTTTTGAAAGATATTTATTCACTATTTATTTTTTCAAGAAATGTTACCCAGATAAAGAATCATTGACTTTTCGGGAGAAACAGTGTGCAGCATTCAACAAAGTAAAATACAAGAATATGACATTTCAATGGAAACCTGTCGAAAGTCCTTGTATGTGAAAATTTAAATCCTGCGGGAGTTTCGTATGTTGTTTGATCTTACCATTTTGTCTATAAGCAGAAATATACTATATTGTGAATATTTTCGAGCAAATTGTGTATTTCAATATAATTGTATAATTAATAAAGAATAATCATCAATGCCGCTTTTTATAGATTGTATACATATACATATACATATAGATTGTCAGATCTTTTTATATTTTTTCAGTATATCCATGCGAACTTCACTGCTACACAAAGGAAGGCAAAACCCCATTTGCAGATCGACTTCGTGATAAAGTTGTAGATGGAACCAAGTGCTTCCCTAATAGCGACGATATCTGCGTGGATGGCATTTGTCGTGTGAGTAAGCGTTTGCATGACAGATTACTCCAAAATTAAACTTCAGTCCCTTGATTAGGAATATTTTCTAGCGTGTTGGTTGTGATATGAATATCGGTTCACGAGCAGTCAAGGACAAATGCGGAGTTTGTCTTGGCAATGGATCTTCTTGCCATGAAGTAAAAAAATTATACAACAAAAAGAAAGGGGAAGGTAATGTTCGAATACATAATGAATCCTTATTGTCTGTATTTCTATGGATCCTCATAACTGCAAGAACTTTATGACTAGATTGGAAGATGTTATGAAAACTGCCCTTTTTACATATCATGTCAAAATTATTAATTCTTGCTATACAGATTGTATATACACATTTCACAGCGCTGTTAAAAAGAGGTGACACTTGAGATGTTAATTCAAGATTGATATATTGAGGTGCTTGAATTTAGCTCATGGAGTATAGAGAAATCAAGGAAATTTAATGGATATTCTTGTTCCATAACATTGACTAATGATAGACATACAGACTGAATCCAGCTGTACAGCTGATGTATATATTTGAATGCTACTAGCATTGCAATAAAAATAGAGTGAATTTATTTTTTGGAATAATAAAATGCGTTAGTAAGATTTAGGTTTTTGTATAATTTTAAATATCAGATTTGATATTACCAATGTCTGTACATTACCGTTTTCATCATTAAAGGATAGAGCTAGTATATAATATAATCTATCAAACCTTTCTATCCTGCACACTGTATCTTAGATTAGCTATGATATCTGATTAAAATGTTTATTCACAGTTAAGTTGGTAATCACTATTTAACCTGTTTTCAGAATACACACCTATAGCCATACTTCCTAGAGGTTCTCGTAATATTGAAATAGCTGAAGTGTCTGCAAGTTCAAATTTTCTTGCCTTGCGAAATGTTTCCAATAGCATGGACTATTATCTTAATGGTAACTACATGATTCAGGTAAAACTTTTTTTTATTCCATTCAATAAAATGTAAAATAAATACAGTTGTGATTCCCTTATCCAAAATTCCTGGGACATGGAGTGTTGCGGATTTCGGAATAATCTTATTTATTATAACCAAGCGAGCCTTTGAATATGTTATGGGTGAACAAAATGAAAACTGAAAAAGTCAACAATTCATTTCAAAAGTAATGTTCAAGTAATGACGCTAATCATGTTACACTCATACATGGAGGTGAAATTCAGATCTCACATAAAAATATGTTTCGCACTTGCTGTACCAAATTCGATTCATTCAAAAAACTTTTAAATTTTGGTATTTCGGATAAAGGATTTCAACTGCATAACTATGTCAGCTAGATGAATTAGAAGCTATGCGTAAGTTGATGTTCACCAGTTGTCTGCTTTCCTTATTGATCAATATAAATCCCTTGGGATATAATGAATGCACTAATGTTGCCCTCTTCACTTTTGAACTGTGGTATTGAAATTCTTATATGTTGGTAAAATTTAATTCTATCGATTTTTAACAGTGGGACACCAAATTCGAATTAGCTGGAACAGAGTTTACATACAGAAGGATAAATGAGACAATCGATAATATCACAGCAACAGGTCCTATAAATCATGACATCACAGTCTTGGTAAGCAATTTTGACTGTTATTGTGTTAGTGTAAGGCCGCCATGCCTGTGCTGGGATCATAATCTGTTATTAAAAAAATATAGTATATTCGCAATGACGGAAAACCTTCACCTTAGGAACATGAAAACAGCAGCACATGTGGATAATCAATATGTAACTCTAACTCAAATAACTCTGAATTATAAAACAAATCCATCAACAGTTGTAAGTTAACTTGGTGGACAAGATTGGTAATAACTAGAGTTGCCAACTGGGATCGAACTGCACGACCAGCATTGCTTTACCTGGGAACTAGAGTAAAACCTTGATTAATTTTTGACACAGAAAAATTGGATTTACACTGCATGTCATGTTAAATTTAGTTTGTATATTAAATGATGAATACTCTCTCTGTCAGTCTAGATAGATACATACAACTGTTTGGCAAGTTGCATGGATGTAGTGTAGTGATTATAAGTTTTATATCACTATATTTCATCTACAATTACAACCTAATACACATTTCATGCTTTGAAATTTATAATACCACATATGGATATTTTTTATATATATTTACAATGTTTAATGAATGCCTGCAGATGTTATCGCATTGTCCGTCTCTCATGAATCAAGGAGTTCAGGCATTACCTGACTTTAGATTGGGAATTTCTTTTGTAATTAAGAATCAAGTCACATTAATTTACATGTTTGTTTTGAGAAAATACTGTTTCCATGACCAACCTATATGTTATCTGATTGCTAGATTTTGTTTGTTGAAGAAAATCATGGAGTATCAATCTCTTTTACAATATTGAATAACTTGTCTCAGTCATCCAACATGGAAGATGAATATCCAGAATTTAATTGGAAGATGGGGAATTGGAGTAAATGCTCACGTCAATGCGGTAAAGGTGAGAATAATAACTCGATTAACACTGTTCCCATTCAACTATCTTCATTGAAATAACTGTGCATTATTAAAATAGTATACGTCTGTGTAGGGATGTTGTGTGAATTTGCCTATGATGCTCAACAAAAAATGTAATACTATTCTTTTAAAGCCTAGTGAATAGTCAGCATATAATCATTTCCTGAAATAGGTAGTGTAAAAATAATCAGAAAATGAAATAATTGAAAAAAATAGGTTCCAAAATTAAGTGCAATGACAGAATAATTTTTAAGAGGAGATAAAAGGTAGCCAGAAAATGAGCCACCCACAACCATTTATAACAAGTGCAAAATGATGCTGAAAAGTAGTAGTCCAATTGGGGGCAAAATTCTTTTGTGTAAAATGAAGAAAGAAAACATCAAACCAATAAAACTGCTGTACCATACATTGTTTGCACTGTTTTAATAGTGTTTGTACTAAGCCTTCTTTTTATTCTTGATTTGTTACCTTTTTGAATCTCGGAATACTCCAAACCTAGTTGTTCAGTGGGGTATTTCAGCATGGGGCAATTGCAGAAGATGGATGTATTATGGATATGTTTGTATATTTGATATGTTATGGATCAGTTTGATAACTAATATATTGTAAATATTGATCTAAACTATTGGTAAATAAGGATGACGAATAGGTGTAGTGCAAATAATAAGTTGTTGAAAACTATGCGGACAATACAGAGCTGGTGCAATGCTGTTTTAAGCATCAAAGTCCTATGCTCTTACAGGCTTGTCTGCTATTTGAGTGCATTTGTTAATATTTTTGCATGGGTCCCTTTTTTTATTCCATTTTGCTCCCACAAGTAACTTTACACAGAATCAGATATTTCTTAGTGGGGGGGACTAAACTTGAAAGCTTACTAATATCCTTGAACGTTATTAGTGAAGAATTCCATTTCTTTATAACTACAATACTTGGAGTATTTTACAACTTCAATACTTGTGGAATGTCGATATCAAATGATAAATTTTATCTTTATTTTAACCTCATCTTCATGAACTCTCTTCATAGGAGAACAAAAATCACGAGCCATATGTGAAGAAAAAAATGCTGGAATGGTAGAAGATTTTTTCTGCAATGTGACTGATCGACCTAAGAACAAAATGATAATATGTAATGATGAAGCATGCCCACCTCGGTAATGTGTCTGGCTATATAATATCATTTTCTATATCACATTTTCCTTAGTTTTTATGTAAAATATCTTTTGAAATGATATTGTATTTTATTATGACATATTTACATTAATCATTTGCTGAATATAGTAATATATTATTTCAGATATTCTAGTTTTAACAACAACAAAAAACTTCCTAATTTCTTTTATTTTACTTTTTATACAATCTATTGTAGATGGTTTGCTAGTCCTTGGCAGCCCTGCACTGTGACTTGTGGGGCTGGAGTTGGCATACAACTTCGAATTGTTACATGCTTGCAAACAACACGTAACAATGAAGAAGTGTTGGTCAGCCATACGGCATGTCGTAATCTTACGAGACCTATCAATAAGCGAAGATGCTCTATGAATGAGGAGATACCTTGCCCAGTCTGGAGAGTTAGTGACTGGAACGATGTGAGTATATTATTTCACATACAGACTCAATTGTTGTAGGATAGGAAATTTAACACCTTTAGAATGAAATAATATTTTCAACTGAAATCAGCAGATAAATATGCCTTAAAAACTTTTTCCATATTTTAAATAACATTATTTTTTATTTATTTCAATGAAAAAAATTTTGTTGATAAAGTATTGCAAGAACAAGACACAATTAGCAGCAATAGCAAACTATGAGAAAAGGGGACAGTTTACCATGTGCTTCTTATGTCGTTTTGAAAACCCATTGACTATTTGCAAAGATTTTTGTATTTGTTAAACTTAAAATTTTGATGAGTTGTATGGGCTATTCTGTAATATATTTTTTTGGGGATTCGGGCAAAATAGCGACTGTATCAAACTGGCCACTGTCTAATCAGCGTATTCGCCACAGAAAATATGTAAAAATAGAAAATGCAGGCCAATTGAAGTTAAATCAGGGTTGGGTTTGAGGTTTCGTTTGCATTTTCAAACTAAATACTAAGATAATAATACAACTATAATCCAGCAATTCGCTGATCTGGCACACCACCATTATATTAGACTGTTGATCTTCCATAAAGGAGTGTTGTTAGCAATGTTTTACTTAATTCATGCATAGTTTACATAGTCTAGTTTGTTCAGGCATTTGTTAACAAAGGTTAGTCAACACATCAGCATGTATTGCATACATCTTTAATTCGGGGAAGGAAACACCACACTTTGTTCGTGTTTGTCTACATGCTCATACTTAAATGTCTATTCTGTTTTGACTTCGCTCCATTGTCTTGTGCTAATCCATTGAACAGGGGTCTAGTTCTGTTTTCTGGCATTTCTGTAGTCCGGTAACAGTCAGGTCTGAAGGATTGTCAGATTATTGATTTTCATCAGGCATGGAAGTTATGTTCTTATTCCTTACTTGCAGTGCTCAACAACATGTAATGGTGGTATGGCAAATCGTACGGTGCAGTGCGTGACCTATGACATGAATGATGTCATCAATTTGGATGAAATCGATTTGGATGGAAATCCAGATTCGAATGATGTATTTTTTAAAAGGAGAAAGAAAACTGACCCGATAGGAATTTCTGGGAAAAATATCCCTTTTTTAAGTGACTACGAACTGGAAGGAATTGGCATAGTAACTATTGTTGACTCCGCCACAGATATTTATGATAAATATCTCGATGATTATGATGTAGAAGAAGAAAAAAATTGTGATTCAACTAAACGACCATCCTCATACAAGACTTGCAACACAAAGCCATGCCCACTATTTGAAAGGTAAGTATATATATATACGACTAAGGTTTTGGTCTATAAAATAATTCACCACATGTATTTAATCAAAATATCTAGTAAGAGATTCATAAAAGTCGATTTATTTGCATAATTGCAAAGTTAAGGAAGTACAGATTTTCATTGAGTTGGGTGCAGTGATTTGAGAGAACGATGATTAACCAAAATTAATAGTGCATAATGATTCAGAATATCTGATTTCTACGATCCTGAATGTGTCTGTGATTTCGCCTTATTATTTTGTACTATGCGAAGTGTACCTTTCCCCCCATCTTTATATCACAGTAACAGTACAGTAACAATACAATTGAAATTACGTTTGGTTGGCATTAGAAAATTCAAAATTGGTAGACTCATTAATACAATTATGTTTACAGGGAAGAACGCATACCTAAAGACGAGAACACTGAAGATCCAACTTCCCTTACTTACAGAGAAACAACTTCTGGAGTAAATCACTACCATACTGCCAGTAAATCCTATAGCCCTTCCACTCTTCTAAACTGGTTCAAAGGACTGGACAAAAATGGAAATAGCATTGAAACTATCCCTTATGACTATGGTACTGAATATCCTGTTACAGATTACATACCCTTCGAAAAAGATTTTGATATCGTTGAAGAGCAGCCTCTGCCTGAACCAGATGTTGAACTTTCCGATATTAAATACAAGAACACACCAAATGCTTTAAATAATGTCACGAAAAAAATTCCTGCTGAACAAGAAACTGATATGAAGAGTTTGGACCTGTTGAGGAGTACAAGATTGCCATTGGATACAGAAACAACAACTGCTGTACAATTGATTCTGTACAATTCTAGCCAAGTGCCTGCAGTTCTGCCAAATCAAGTAGAAAGAAGATCCAAAATTAAACCTGGTTGGAATATTGGTAATTGGAGTAAGGTAAGGGAATTGAAAAATTAATAGGAATATAATTGCTAAACTTTTTTCTGTGAAGAGTATTAAGAGTATTTATCAGCACGAATAAAAAAGGCAGAACACTAAAGTAGCTATGACGAAAGCTAACACTAAAATTAAAATCATGTCGATGATGCACTGCCATTTAGCATTTTCCATATTAGACCTCAGTTGATGTGAGGGCTATCTCTGTTAGACTCAACCGAGAGTGTTGGGCACCAGGTTATTTTAGGACAGCCATGTTTTCATTTTCTCTTTTCACAGCAAATTTTTGAATGATTGCATTAGTGAAACATGTTCAGTGACCGTGTTTGATATCTTATATAATGGTCTTGTTTACTACCAGTTTTATTGTTATTCATTTATTCCTCATTAACTAACTGTATCATATTCAGCCTACCATGAATTCCAGTTATGTGTGTATTATTGTCAGCTGCCTGCTTCCAATTAAAACAGCATTTGTTTATCCATCAACAACTTCGTATAGTTGAAGCATTTACTTAACCCTCTGACGAATAAGGGCAAGATTAAAAGCTGACAATGATTCACCATTTCATGTAATTCACTGCATCCCACATTTATTATTACAGTTGAGAACCCTTCATAAAAAATCCGAAGTTTGTGAAATCCTGAAACGATAGCATAAAATGCTGACTTTTTTCCGTCTCCATTTTATCTACCTGTTATCATGCTTTATTTTTATACTTTGCAATAAACTTAGGTTTAGACTGCAATATTAGCTTTTTGGTGGTATTTTGTAAAATATGTTCATATGATACTACCGTACATTAAGGTATATGTATAAGCTATATAATATAAATGAATATTGCGTTTATACTTGGGTTCTATCGGCAAGATGTCTCAATTTTTGGATACAAGTTTAAAAACATTCCAAAATCCGAAAAAATTGCAAATCCGAAACACTTTTGATCCCAGTCATTTCGGATAAAGGATCATCGACATAGTAACATAAGTGATATTTTTTTATTTTTTTAGTGTTCCATTACTTGTGGAGTCGGGGCACAAATACGTGATGTGAAATGCAGTTCAGATGAGTCGAAAGAATGTGACCTGGAAAATAAGCCAGATCCTGCAAAAATATGTAATCTCGGACCATGTGCGAAGTGGGTTTATGGACAATGGAACAAGGTAAAATGCTTAAGAAAATCAGACTTCGACCACATATAAACTTCACAGGAAAGATAAAAATTGTTTTATTAATAAGTGCTCTACTCTGTGTGGTACTGGAATACGTACAAAGAAAATAGAATGTGTAAATAAACGCATTGAAGAAGTACTTCGGCCATATCACTGCCGTATGCTGCCACACCTTTCTTCGGTCAATATAACCTGTCATCAATCTCAATGTATGCCGTGGAAGACATCAAGATGGTCTACAGTAAGTTACCCTGAATGGTGTTGAACTAGTGGTCCAACTGATAAAGAATTACGGTTTGTTTTGATTTGTGAGGATCTGAGGGAAGAAGCATGAAAACCGTAGTTTAAGTTTATGCAGTAGCACTAGAAAACGGTAGAGAAAAAGTTATCCAAATCCCAATATTCTATATACTTACTTATGCCTTGGTAGAGTCTTATTTCTTTCATGTTACATTGAAGCACTTGATTAACAATTATTTTGTGCCTTTTCAGCCTGCTGAATCGTTTGTGGGATGAAAGATTTAAAAAAAAATTATCAAGCTTAACTGTGACAAATTTTTAAGTGGTTTGGTATGTTGCCCCTCAAGTCATAAGTTCATATTGACCAGCATAGTTTTAATTTCAAACTGAAAATGTTTAATAAAGATTTTTCCATTGGTCTCAGGAGAATTTAAAATTGTTACATTCCCATAGCCATTCTGTAGCATGTATTATTTCTAACATCTCTTGGGTATACAAAACAGACAAAGTACATAGAATAAACAAGTACTTGAGATTTGTGAGTATGTGAGATTTATTACATACAATTATAATCTTTACTTGCCTTTGCCTAAACATTTGACTGATACTGGTCCACTTCAAGATGGATCTCATAACTCAAAGACCTCATTTGAAATACCTTATACAGTAGAAGCCAGTTATTATGATCGCTCATAATGTTATCAATTTGGTATTGTTATCAGAATCAATCGGTTCCAAATCACTGTATTTAAAATTGATCAAAGGTACTCTGGCTCCATCTATGTTATCAGTCCATTATTGTTATTAAAAAGAGATATCCCAAAGTGATCACAGTAACAGCTTCCAGCGTAACAACTGATAAAAAAAATTTATGAAGCAAGTCCGATATTATTTATACATCCTCCTATTTGATAAGAAAGGAAAACTTTGTTGCAAGTTGGAAAAAATTAGTTCAAACTTTTATTGAATTTATTGCATTTTTTTATTATTTGATAAAACTGTTTTTGATATTGTCACACTTTTATACAATAGTGCAATGCACCATGTGGGCCTGGAAAACAGCGGCGACGAATAGCCTGTTCTCATCCATTTCAGTGCGATCCTGCTTTTAAACCTCGTAATGTTAAATCATGTTATTTGAAAAAATGCGTTGTGTGGAAGACGTCCGAATGGAACAAAGTATGCCCCGCTTTGATTTCTTTACTATAAATAGCAAACAAATCAACAACTAAAAATTTCTGCAGTGCTCTGTGTATTGTGCTGGAGGAATACAACGCCGTGAAGTAGTCTGTACAGAACGGGACAGCGGAGTGCCTGCCAACGCCTCTTTGTGTAATCCTGTTCTGGCACCGAAAAATGTTCAGAAATGCAACGAAGGAAAGTGTAGAGTGACAGATTATGGTATGTTTTATTCTCTATATTATTCCAATTTTAATATAATTGGCAACCTTTTTTATCTATAAACTTATCTATAAAATTCTACCCATTATTCCTCCACTCTAAAAATCATATCACAATGATCAAATGGGGATGAATTATATTTTGTGGTAAAACACTATTATAAGTTGCATTTTCAATGGATCAATGTCATATTTATTCTTAATGACATCTGTTCAGAAGCCAAAAATACCATATTATGATTGATAGTTCTTCATATGCCGAGTGTTTGTGAATATGTTACTGCTTCTTTCTTATTCAAAAACTTGCTCGTAACAAGAAAATTTGATTTTTGTCTATGCATTCAACTGTGACACAGTGGAGGATCACTGCTCTCTCTTGCTTTTCTAGTTGCAAAGCAAGTATCATTTGCATTTAGCACTGTTTGCACTTACCACTATTAGAAATTACTAAAAATGTGAATGGTATAATTCTCAATTCATATTTATTCATCATTCACAAAATAGCTATCGCGAGTTGTACTGCCGAAAAGTTCACAGTCACACGATCATTGCCTCGTAAATGTTTCATTGTGCATCCATTTGTCGAATGTTCAGAATAATTCTGGAGGCATAAAGAAATAATAATTCGGGAAGTATCCCCATCGATAACTGTAGCTGCAAAAGTGGCGACTGGAATAAATGTCATGCTTGGGTTTGAGTAATGTGTGGGTTAGGTTTTATAAAAAAAATTAAAGGCTTTTTTTTTTCTTGAATAGACATATATTTTCTCATCAAACATCAAACCAAACTAGGCCTCCCGGATATAGGAATATCGGTTTAACATTTCATGTCTAATTAGAGTTAACATTTCGGCTAATTATATGGTATTCATTTCATTTAACACTCCTATGACAAACACATCGTCAAACGAAGAAATTTATTTTTCTAATATTTATTACGAACTACACCAATTAAAGCACGTTCGTACAAATACTTATTGATTAAGAACATCACAATTCACCTAGAAAATCAATCACCAAATAAAATAAACTGTTACTAATTTTAAAATAATTATTTTTACAATATTGAAGCATCCTCGTAACGATGTCGTTTATTTTATGCCCCAGGTATAATTTACGTTTGGTTTGTTCTAATAATGACTCAATTGAATTGTTTGTCTGACAGGACATTTTTTTATCCATATAGAATGCATGTACAGCTGTGTGTGCAATACTTTTCCGTAACGTTTCTCCCATACATCATTGTTTCGTTTTGACCATAAATTTCACATAATTCAATATTTTTGAGTAAGATATGTATATGGGAAAGCTTCGATAAATACAAACAGTAAGAAATTGTGATGAAAATTTTTCATTGAAAAATATCCTGGCCTATTTTGGGTACTCGTTAGGTCCTCACTGGGATTGCTGGAGTCGCCTGATACACGATTCAAAACTTATGGGTTGTTATGTTTTGATTTTCCCCAAAATTAATTTTTTTTTGCACCTGAAACCACCGATAACTGGGACCGTGGATACAGGCTTCTGTATACTGATACCCTTCTGTGTTGATGTTTTTCGATATGATCTGACTACTGTATAATTGATTGTCACAACATTCATAGTTTAGAACTGTTATTTGGACATCATTCGAGCTGATTAATAGAATCTAGGCGGTATCTACTCATACACATTAAGTGAAAAATTAACGAAAAATTCCTGAAAGTTATATTATGTTTGGGAAAATTACCCTCAATAACTTGATTATCATGCGATATTTACCAATGATTCGAAAATTCAAGCAGGAGATGAGATAGGTCAAAATTAAAATTATAGATCATATATAGTTCCATGAACATGGTTTTGTTTTCATCAGTTTCGTGGAATATATTTATCATCAGCTGTTGAACGAAATTGTAGTTACTGCAAAGTTTTTTCTTATGTTAAACATTTTCCTCATATTCTAGATTTCAGTAGCTGCCATAGCGATCACCTTTCTAAAACATTCTGTGCGATATTGCAAGGAGCAGGACTATGTGTTCAGCCATCTCTTGCCATCCAGTGTTGTGTGACATGCAAGACATATCTGAGTGTAAGAATGAAAGAGAAAATATCTTGATTGCTCATTTTCTATATTCGTATTTTGATGTGATGTTTTATCCGCTACTACATTAAAAATGTCTATTAAATGCTAGATTTAAATCAACCTGTATAATATTTTGTTAGGATTAAATGATTGCTCATCAAATTCATATTTTGATGTGATATTTTATCCGCATTACATTGAAAATTAAATGCAAGATTTCAATCAACCGGTAGAAAATTTCGGAATCTAACACAATAGTCTGTAAGTCCTTTTACGACTAGTTAAAGTATGACTTCAAACATGTTTTGCTTAAATTTCAGTAAGCTTCATAATGCATTAGAATTAATAACCATTATTATCAAATAGAACTGAATATGTAAAAAAATGCATCGACTTATTATATTTACTGGCTGAATTACACCGTGGTTGACAACAGTATTTAGAACTAGTATACTTCAGTTACACAGTAATACACCAGTAATATATTATGTATTATATTAAATGACATGACAATAAGTATTGCCCTTTTCCTATGGTTTTATAGAACAAATTCATATTTCAGCATAACCATCATTTTTATTTAATTGTATTTTCGACTGTGTTTCACAAGAAAGTATTCCCACTGGGTATTAAGCTGGTGGCTAAATCCTGTAATCTATGTTTTTGAGTGCGATATATTCTGTCTACAAATACTTATTCCATGATCCTTGTATTAGCATTATGTTTTTGATGCAGTGTTCATCATGCCTAATTCTGCCATATGGGATTTTGATTTCTTCAATTGAAATTTTTACTACACTGAGCATATTATGTTACATGAAAGTAATAATTCGTAAAACAAAACAACAAAATAACAACTGTTGGGACTCATGCTTCTTTCTGATATTCAATAATAGAATTAGCCTAATATGAACTGAATGAAAGATTTCTACTTAAGTACTCTAATTTCTGGCCTATTATTTGACACAGCGGACCCGCATACCTGATTTTTTAATAATGATTTGTTAAGAGATAAGGCGCAAATGAACTGAGGAAAGCATTCCGTTCATGCACTCAAGTGTAATTCTGTTTTACGCACAGATAAGACACTATCAACGGATATAGAGCGGGGGTTAGAATTTAGTATATCCTGGGAATTATGTAACAAAAAAGTTTTAATTGGTCTTAAATTGAATTGAATTTTCTCGAGCCCATTTTTTTTTGGACACGCTTGCATCATATTGATTACTAGTTCCTTGAACATTGGAAAAGATGATTTAAATCGAATCTCATTTTGCGTTAAAAAACTAAAATGAAAATCAGTGTTATTTTGAAATGAATCTGGAAGGGTTGTCGAATTTGCTGCTATTACCGGTACTGTTATTTTAACACTGTTTACATCTTTTTCAGCCTGCTTATGTTAGTGTTAATATAAGGCTATGGCCTAATACTCATCAGCATATTATTCTTGTATTTATGTTGCTTCTGTCATCTTATTTTCAGCATATGTGAAATGTACTACCAATATTACCCCTGTGTATCGATAAAATAAATATAATGGAATTAGTACACTATTTGTACCTATCATTTTCTGAATGCAACATTTTTGCTTGTACTATAGCAGCATCAACAGTCTAGCTTTATGTTACCAGCTATTGACTTTTCAATGAGGAATAAATCGAATAAGAACTAGCAAACTCCACCCTAAGAACATTTTATACTGTCGAGAATATTGAGCTATTGATGTCACGCTATTTCACGTTTTCCACGATATTTAATGCGAAAATCTCGGTTGCAAATGGGAACACTTCGCCAAATCTCGTAATTCGGGGTATAGGAAAATAATAAGCAAAGAATTAAAAGAAATGCCTATGGCAAAGATCGAACCTATGACATACGAAAACTATATCGTGGGATTGTTGCAATGTGAAATGGGGCATGCGCTGAAACGATAATGTATTTCAACAGAAGATAAAATTAGAGGGCCTTGAGGGATCAAACTTGAGATTTACCGGTAATTCTCAATCGGGAGGCGCTAGGTTTTTACCTTTATGTATCACACTAGCCCCTGCGGAGGCCTGCGGCCCAGACTAATACGTTGTACGATATAGTGCGTATTACAGTCGCTATAGTGATAAACCCATGATAAAATATATGCTGAGGCTAGCAGTAAAGTTCCACTCATGTTAGCTCATACTAATCACAAAGTTGCAAGATATACATGGTCACTTTAATACCTTAGTCAAAAATCCGGTTATATAGGTGGTTTCTACTATCCGTGGTTTTTGGTTTCCTCGGTAGGCCTTGGTACGCATGATCTGTGAATAGTACACTGTGCTATTTCTCAATACTGTACAGTTAAGGAATGAAAATTATTGCTTTGCCTTGTGATTTCTCTGTTTCCACTCTATAAATATTCCATCCTAGAACATTTGGCCAGCTTTGATAATATCAACAATAGAGGTAAAGATATGCGATAATAAAATATATGGTAAAACAATTATTCAGCATACTCCACTATTCCCATAGTCTGTTTCCACAAAATCGCACATGCACAGCATGCAATATTCGTTAGCATGCCACATGTCCTGATGACAAAGTTCAGGCAAGTAGAGAACTGCAAACTGCCCTAATATTCTATCATTATGTGTGAAACTTGGGAAAACGCTGCTGAAATGAATCTCTACAAAACCACAAGTTTGAACACATGTTAAAGTGTACCACAAAGTCTGTCAACAGACAAGAAAGAATGTTATGCTTATAATATGTTTTGTTTATTCCTTCACATTATACATTCATTAGATAGCGCAATATTTTGTTTCGATGAACAGTTTCATAGGTTCAACTGGTTCATGTACTTCAAGTTTAATGCTGACGAAAAAAATTTGAATAAATCCATGGAAGAAAAACGGCTCCAACTCCTACAGCAACTGCTAAAAATAAATTGGCAAACTGAAAACCCATGTTTCTTATATCTGGGGTGCTTGATACTAAATGCTGCTCTTCATTCCATTTTTGATGTAGTTGAAACATGTGCTTACATGCACGAGCAGTGATATTTAATGTTGGTGTAATCGATGAAAGGTTGTACAGATTCATCATAGATAATCCACACAGGCCCATATAACTGTGGAGTGCATCTGGAAATAAGGCATAAGAATGAATTATGAGAATTATAAAAGTTAGGTAATAAATATCAAGTGATGCAAAACTAAATACCAGGATGGCTTTGAGGCCATTTTCCAAAACCACCAACAACTGAATCTTGGGTTGACAGAATGAACTGTTCATTTTCTTTACAGTCTATATTGTCAAAATGACCAAGAAGCTGAAAATAAAAAGTTAAATACCATTACTTTAGGAATTTGATGAAGCATCCGTAAAACATGAATATGGGTTGGTGTTCTTTAATAAATATGACTTCTGATGTTTAGTGTAACGATAAGCCCATTGTAGCGTTCAGTTTTAGATCGTGGGAATGAATAAAAGTACATATCATTTCATCTCCTATGCACGTGTAACAACGGATATAATGTCACGTAGGGCTGTTTAGATCACTTCTTACATTGACTATGCAGCTGAAGCACTGTCTACACATACCACATACTTTATCACTTAATGTCATCGCGCAGAAACAGACAGAGGATGAGGAATTACAATAGCTTGGAGAACACGGTACTTCTCTAGCAATATGTCAATAAAGACAGACTCTGTTCAGAGTAGAAGTTATGAGCTTCGGCTATATTTAGGGCATTTAATTGTCTTGTTTTTACCCTAAATTATGTGTATTTGCTGTTAAAGTTTATAGAAATGGTTTCAGATTAGGGCCTGGGAACAGATTAAGTACAAGGCATCACTGTACCTCCAGATCAAATATGACAGATTATGAAGGGAAACCTTCCTAGTTTGTTTGGAGAGATTGTAAAGGTAAGTAAATCTTTCTAAATGCTGAGCTGTAAATATACTGAAGCATTGTTAACAATTTGATTGCCATTACAATATAATACTGCACTATTCTTACTGTTTCATATATGATATAAATGAAATAATGAACCTTCAATGAAGCTCCGATCCAAAAAGAATAACAAGTGTCATCATCCTTATGAGGCCTTCCATGAAAACCAAGCTTTTGTCTATTGACACACCACCGTAACAGCCTGTAAGAATTGAAATAAATAATTCTTAAGCATCATTAAACTAATTGAGATCTATGGATCCCTAATGAAACAGTTTCTCGTTTCACACGTGTTTTTTTTTTCAATTTTTTTGGAATTCTAAAACTAACATACATTAGTGTGTAAAATCTATTCGAGAAGAAATGTTTTGTACAGTTGTTTCGCTGTTCTGAAATTAGCACTGCAAGGGCGATGATAAACGCAGTCTGCTGCATGTAGATCTGATAGATAGTATTCGCTTCGCTTCTTTCTTATTTATTCGTAAATATTTTTCAGCAATTTTTTATTTGCCTTGTATATTCCTTTTTCCACCTTTTTGTCGAATAAATGTAGTTGTGTCATCTGATTCAATACCATTTTCACAGATCACAGAGTTTCTTGTAGGCTTGAGATCGATCCCTCTATGTTCCTTCGTTCATCTCTTATGAACACTGTTCCTGTACACTGTTGGCCGTTTTCTGATGTCGCATGTAAACGTGTTCTACTATCAGTGAGTCATCACATTTGTAATGCGATACCATTTTATTTTCATTGTAATTTCTGTATGTCATAATTACTTCGCGTTGAACCGTTAGGTAAATTATACTTCCATGCACAGCCACCAAATGGCGGTAAGCATCACTATGGGAGTACCATTTTGGGCATGTTTGCCTGGACCGATCGTAGCTGATTTTTTTTGTTGTTGTTTAGTGTGTAGATATCACCAAATATCGATACTTGTGTTGCAATTTCTTCAATGTTATGCCACTTTTTGTCGTACCTTTACTGGACTATATCCTTAGACAGGAATTGTAGTTTATATTCCTACGAATATCATAGCTACAATTTTATATTGAATATATTCGCTTATTCGTAACAACTACGTCTCTAGAACTGCAGAGCGAGCACGTCGAACTCGATTGAACAATCACATTGGCTTGGAATTAATTTATCCTTTTAACAATATTGCAATATATATTTTCATATCACTTTTCATTAAACACACACTCTTTCATTTTATTGTGTGACATATAGGTAACTTTTACAGCAACTGCAAAAAAATACCCTAGCATCATCGCCTATCTCCAGTAAATTACCTTTTCAACTCCTTTGGAGTAAGTGATGAGTGTAGTTTATTCAACAAAATCAGCGATGCTATTGCACAGAAGGTTGAGCCGCCATGGCTTTCTTGTCCAGGGCCTTGCCCAAATGCACCATCATATGACTGAAATACCATGGTATTGTTAAATTTACAAAAATTGCATAGAATAGATTCATTTACAAAAAAATACAGGATTATCAAAAATGTATCGAAAAATCATCCGAGCTGAAGTGAATTCACATTTGAGCATATACACTCAATCTGTCTTAAATTTTGTTCAAATGATGCATGAACAGCTTTGAAGAGTTTTATGGTAATTTATACAAGTTTCCCCTAATCAGTAGTTCCAACTAACCCAAGACTCGATTAAGATGAAAGGTCTCTGAATTTGTATGACCATATTAAACTTCACAGTACGAAATCCAATACATGGATAATACGATACTGACATTGGAATTAAGAATGCCTTAAGCAAACATTTTTCACCTTGGAATGTTGTATGTAACATATTACACGATCTACATCAATAGGAGAGAAGTCATCCAGCATCGTACAAATACAACAGGCACAATAGATGAATCGCATATCATTTTCACTTCCATCCAAGGTTGATTCAAAGCTAATATAAAAACAATGGTGAACATGACGATAAATTTAACATAGTCATTCGAGTATTAAAAGCTCAAAATCCCCAACTCAACTAAAAATTCGACCCACAAAAACCCGGAATAACCTTGTCACTCACTCGCCCACTGAACATACCAATGCCTAATAGACGATCGAGTTACCCTAGTTCTTAAATCTCATTTCCCCTGCTGGGTGTATTGTATAAATATTTATTGAAAATGATGTAAAATTACATTCAGGGTGTATGTTTATGAAGTGTAAATGGATATTTTGGTAAGATTTGGGAATTATCCGCAAAATGTTCTATATTATCGATGCAAATATAGAAATATTCTGAAAACCAAAAAATGTAGGACCCAGCCATTTCGGATACCAAATTATTAAACTATGACAGTGTGTTTTTAACAGTATTGAGCTTCATTGATTATCTCTTTTACAGTGAGGAAATGGAAAAAATAATACATCTATTCGAACGCCAAATGTACTAATTAGGAATGTTAACAACTGCCTTCCCTTTATCGAGGTTTATGTTCCTTTGTTTTCTACACATTTACCCAAGTACTGCATAGACAAGAAGATAAACCTGTAGACACTATTAATCTAAGGTTTACTATATTATTACATATTCACATACCTTCCATCTGGAAGTTGTAGAGCATTAACACCTTGTAAGCATGCTGTTCTATTAACTTGAGATAAATCATCCCCCAGGATTAGAAGGCAAGCAAGGCCAGTGTAAGTCATTGCAATATGGGCACTATCATACAAATGTGCATGCTCTGCATTCTGAAAGTAAAAGTTCGTTCTTTAAATCTATATATCATTCCCAAAATAGAATCGAAATAAGGGAGCATTTACTTGAATATTTTTATGTGTTGTAACGCCGTTTGTTGATGAACCTCGAAATCCACATTTCCTTAAATTCGAACCTGCATATATGAGTTAATAAATTATATAAGATTAAATATCTGCAGTAAAATACTAAATACTAATAAAAATAGGATACACAGTATCAACAAGTTTATGGTGGCATGAGTTAGGTTGGGGTGAGGATTGTAACAAAATCACACCTCCCCGAAGCTACCTTAACCCACCCAAATGTGACTGGGTTTCCAGAGAAACCTAGCACTAAAAGTTATACTGTACCATTTTTGTCTGGTATAACTTGTAATCCATATATCCATTCGACTATTTCTTTTTTATTTTCTGCCGTCAAGCTAGTCAAAGCATCCAACACATCCAAACCAGATAAAGCAAAAAATGCTATTGTCAACCTAGTAAAATGAAATGCTGGGATTAAACAAATACATTATGTTCTATAAAACAGTTGGTAGAGGCCATATGGCCTGAATCACTATTCTTTCTCAATTTTATGAAAGACCTATAATCAGGGTTACCATCTACCTAGAGCTCAAAATAAGCACGGGTATAAAAAGATATCGAGCCTGAGGCGCGAATATTTTTTTTGGGCAACTGAACAACGGCCTGATAAACGCAGAAACGCTCGTCTTCGTGTGCGCTTCACATTGGGTCTGGCGCTAACGAGCGGACACAAACTAACACTAAGATGTTGACCGCTACAGGGAGTACTGGGTAACGTTGATGAAATTTTGTGCATTTTACTGCAATTTATTAGAAGAANTAACAGAGTGATTAACAAGCGTAACTTAGTTAGCATTAGGCGTACAAATGAGAGCCGCTTCCTCGTTTCTACGGAAGCTTTGTACGCAAAACGCGAACGAGTCATCCATGTTTCTAAGACAAAATAAGCACGCAACTCAAAAATAAGCACTTTTCTTAGAAATAAGCACATCGTTATTTTATAAGACATAGGTTTAGAAAATAAGCACAAATCTTAGAAATAAGCACGAAATGGTAACCCTGCCTATAATAGTGTTATCATCCTCGTAATCTCTAAAGCAGTGGTTCCCAACCGGTGGGTCGCGGAAGACTGGCCGTAGGGTCGTGAACAAGTGCAGGCACATTTCTTTGAATTAACTTTATGGCCGGATTGTATTTTCTACTTGCCAGTGTAGTCGTTAATAAATCGAACCTAAGTGAAAACTGCTTGTCTTGTCAACGAAGAACAGGAGAGCGAGAGTTTTTATTGAATCGTAAGCAATTACGAAATTTTTAAAATTATGTTGGTAATGGTATGGGTCGTGCACGTGTCTGATATTTTTGAATAGGGTCACGAGTTCAAAAAGGTTGGGAAGTACTGCTCTAAAGAATATATCAATTGAGCCTAAAAAAACATCATCCAATAAAATATATTCCGGATGCGAAACAATCTTGCATCAGCATTTCTTCAAATAAATTTGAGAATTCTCTATTCATACCTGTTGGAATCCAGCAATGCATAACGACTCGGTAAGACTTGCAAAGTCCGGACAAAGAACCTTATGTGTTTTTTCCTCTCAAAGGTCACAATAACAGGAACTGACATTGAAGAAACATTAAACGTAAATACAGATAGTTAAGTGTCTGATATATCTTTGTCTTAAAGGATTATTCCGTATTCCTGCTGAAAATAGGATGTGACATGTCAATCCCCAAATGACTCAGTCATGACTGTAGCAAAGCGAAATCAGCGGACCGTGACCGAACGTTCAAACTATGCATTTATCGTATTTTGTGAAGGATATACGCATTACTGCAGCCCCGGTTGATTTTACTATTACTATATATATATAAATATATAATCTATTGTAAGAGAAACGTTTATCAACTTCTGTGCATTTTTTTTACTCCTGTGCATTTGATCCAAGATTACTTTTTGTAATTAGTTTACAGGAAACCACCACCTAGCGGCGAATTTTTATAATTCGAAGAGCCAGCGACCAAGGGTACATGAACCTCTTCCGGGTTACTGATCTACAAATGCTAAGATAATGCTAGTCGTGAAACGTGAAACACGAACATGAAATACCATAATCTTCAAATCTGGCTATTATCTGTACACCTTGCCTCCACTGATTCCCTCCAAAGACTGAAGTTAGTAAGGAATGACAATATTAACCTTCCGTCATCTTTTTCACTAATTGGTAACCTGTCTTCTTTCTAGCTAGACCGAAAGCCGCAGTTTGTAATGTCGAACCAATTGTCAATCAAACAAATAAATTCTCCAACTGTTGCATAGCTCTTCATTTTCAGTGTACTACCTATGAGATATAAGAACTGAACATACATACAAACATGTTGTTCTACAAACATACTAACGCTGTCCGAGAGTGTTTGTGTAGTTATGCTGACATTCATCTTTTCCAAAGGAGTAAGCATGGGCATCTGGCAGTTTGAGAAAGATTCTGATTTCTTCTCCTTTTATATCATCCTAAAGGTAATTGGTCACAATATTTAGAATTCCCGTAAAACGGGTGTTCTATTGTAATTGGTCGATTAATATTTGCGAGGAGGCAAGTGAGTGTTTGGATAATGCTGCCGCACGACAGCCAGACAGTATGCGAGAGAGGACAACATGATAGTCGTGTGCTAAACGCAATCAATTCTTCTTCTCTTTTCTTGTTGGACAAAAAAGCAAATTATTAGGTGTTTTCTAGGGTCTATGCATTTCCTGAGTTTTGTGTTATACGATACAAGGTATAGCTTAAAAAAAACA